>NW_019775738.1:0-33476 GCF_001039355.2 Lingula anatina | reverse complement strand
GGGGTGGGGGGGGTCAGGAGGGTCTTCGCATCTTAAGTGTCCTCGAATCTGCACCCCCCCCCCTTTCAAAAAATCCTGGATCCGTTGATAATAATACCATGTTTGCAGACTGGTGATGCGCAGGTTAATACACATGTGTACGGCCCACGACCTGTTGATTATTATGGCAGATATATACATGTACAACTGGCCCTCTCTGTGAGAAAGTAGAAAGTTTCCATTTGATCCGATCGATCCTAATGTAGCTTCTGTGGCTCCGTGGTAACTCCGCTGTCTTGGAGACAGCACGACGTTTGTACGTGGGTTCGAATCCTAAGGCTCGCTAAATAACTCTCTTTTGCTCGAAATAATTTCTGCAAATTGCGTTTGATAACTATAAGAAGAAACGCGTAGGTATGGACGCTGGGTGAGTCAGTCACGGCTCAGTCGATAGCGCTTAGCTGTAAAAAAAAATACAAAGCCACCAGCAAACCATGTTTACGAAAAGTCACGAGATCAAATTCCAGCTGACGCATGCCAGCTCACCACATTGACGAGCTAGGCTCCGCAATCGAAAACGAATGTAGGCTCTCGTGTGTCCGAGGAAATTACCTTTTGCATAAAACCCGGTATAGTTTAGAATTAGTGATCGATTTGAAAACAACTGATTGCTCGTCATTATCATAGAGTCTGCATCGTCAATTATATTCTTTTCTCTTTAATTTAAAGTCTTTAAAATGATACTTAAGCGGGGATGGTCATTGATCTCTAGCCTATCCTTTACCAGCTTCTCAACAGATCAAAATTGAATTGAGTCAATACCTTACTCGGCATGGCGTCATGCATGTCATACAGCCCTTTCATAAAGAAGTTATCTGCTCGTTGGGATTATCAGCAAGAAAGTTTTTTTTTTCAAAAGTCACATAGCCGGTAATGCTTTACCTAATCATACATTTTGTTTTTTTTATACCCCCCCCCCCCCCTTTGACCTTGCTTATCAAGACTGTACATACAGACTTGACATTTAATATGGAATATTTCAGTTTCGAAGGTATGCCTAGGTAAAAATACGTTCTTTTTTCAAAAACATCCTATCTCATATAAGATTTGTGAATGTAAAAGTGTGCAGTAAGGTGTGTCACTACCAATTAACTGTTTTTCATGCCTATTGCGCTGCTACATTATGTCATTTGCAGTGATTTAATTGGGTAGTGTTCTTTCGGGCTGATCAAAGCTTAGCTTAGGCAAAGCTTGGTTCTGTCAAAAAAGTATCCATATTTCGACAACTACTGCATAGAAGAATTTGAAATTTTGCATGCAAGCGGTCAGTTTTGCAGTGCGTAAAATGAGTCAAGTAGTGCATTACAAAGTTGTTAATCTAAGGCAGAATGGCGCGAAAAAGACAAGCATAACCAGACAGATCATAGCGCCAAACGGAACGGTCCCCACAGTTTTATAGAGTAATGCCCAGACTGATGTACCTACACAGAGGTCACCCCCAATGTATCAAAATTTTACCTACAGGGTACAGGACCCACTGTCTATCGGGATACGCTGCTGCAACTAAACAAAAAACATTAAGTCCGTTCAGAACGAGGGGTAAATTGCCACTAAAATGCGTTTTTCAAAGCCCTTAGCGAACACCAAACTGGTTTTAGCAGGTAAGAACACCAAATGACCTCCGAGGTACCCACTGTATACAGCAAAACATCGTCGTCTGTTTCTCTCATGACTTGGGTGCCATGAACGATTCTGGGTAGAACACTGAAACTGCCTGGCTTTCTTTATTGAGGTCAGATTTCACCTGTACCGCCCAATTAGTCAAAACAGAGTTTACAGATATCCAGAAGAGGCCTACGACGAAGCATATGCCGGGTCTAAAGTGACAAGGGTGATTGACAGCGTCAATATTTGGAGTAGATTCCACATTGGTGCCAAAACACCAATGGTAGTCATCGACGAAAACCTAAACCAGATGAAATAAAGGAATACTCTCGGAACCACTTGACTATCATTTGATAGGGGGCACCTTAGGAACAAGTCTAAGTTGCACGATGAGGTTGATGGTTCACACAGAGCACTTTTAATAGCAGATAACTTACAGAACCAAGGGAATGAGCAGCTACCCTGGTCATCAAAATCGCCACATTTGAACCACATAGACAATATTTCGGTAGACCATTATTCACCAATCAACTGCCTACATGTCCTACAACAAAACTGGACCAGATTGGACAATTTTAGACCGATTCCTGGAATGCTATTCCAGATTGAACTCTAAAAACCTACCCCCAAGAAATGCCTTGCCGCTTGAGATCGAGCGCTGGCAACAGCCACGAAGAGGCCAGGCGTAACAACGAGTATTACTGTGACTAGCAACTGACATGAGGGTCTTTTGTGGAGCGTATTACCATTTAACAGACGTTAATTTGGAAAATATGGAGATCCAAAATATCTCTTTTAATGGGAGTCGTATGACATAGAATAGGCAATGTGTTTTTGTTTGCTTCTCTGGCGAATTCCATTAATGAACTGATGTCACAATGACATCAAAGAGATAATCTAAAGTTATTAAAACACGATATTAATCCTTATTTTCATTTATCAGTCGGCAAAATAGGAAAAAAACTGATAAAAAATTATTTCGAAAAAAATATTCCATATTAAATGTCAAGTCTGTATATTCATACAGTACCCGGGGAAACTCCACAGTGGACGTTTGAAATGGCAAAGACTACTCAAAACTAAAACGTCTAATTAGTGAACCGCTTTGGGTCTCACCGTGCACAAAAACGCCACAGATGAAGTCAAACATAAACTGAGTGTAAATCAAAATGAAAATAACAGCATCTGAAATCATCTAACTAGGAACCTTCCGGGCAGGCTTAGGTAATAGACAGACCCAGAGTCAGCGAGAGTTATGTGGCGTACGCGAGTGCGTCATACAGTGGCGGATTCAGGGGGTTCTGAAAAAAAGAACACACTAATTTTTTTTTCTCTTGAAATTAGAATTTTAATTAACAGATTCATAGTTCTAAATCGCACTAAATGGCGCCGTTTGCCCTCTCAAATACCCCAAGAGGCCCGAGGGTCGGCTTCTTATTAATAAAATCGGACCCACATTCAAATAATCATGGATCCGCCCCTGCGACCTCTCAGCTAGCCTCATATATATATATATATAAAGACACTCGCCAAAGACGAAGGACGGAGCTTCTAGTCGTACTGCCGAAAAGTACGAGTAGATGATTACATCACCCCTACCCCCCACTCCCCCACCACCACCACCCAACTTATTTCAACCAGGGCTCTCAAATGTCCGATCCCTAGATGTCGCATTTAAGCTGAAGATCACCGTTCACGTGACCATTGAGCACAGCTGGTGGATCGAAACGTCTTGTATGTCTCTCGTCATTTAGTCTTAAGTCAAGAGTAATTCTGTTTTATATATGTTTAACCCCTCCACCCCCACCCCAAACATATATTGTGTAATGAACAGGTCCCACTGTATGATATTTAACGCAATTATCAATTGTAATATCTGTCAAAAGACGGATTTCGGTAGTACTGTATATAGAGAACGTCATCGCCAGCTGATACATGTAATCTGTTGCACAACAATATCAAGATTTGACAGCAGATGGCCAGAATACCAGAATACTTGAGTTTAACGCAACATTAAGTTGAAAAGACGCCTTTCTACTTCTTAAGTCAGGTTGAAACGAGTTCACTGATGTTAATAGCCATCCAATAGCCATCTCCATTGTATTAAGTGCATTTATGGGACTGAAAGCTTTTGAATATGTGGCTCCGACTTACACATATTAAACATAGTAGAAAAAAGATGGCCCGTACATAAATCGCATATCTGCTTTGTATACATATTTTGTCAGAAACTCAACGTCTACATACCTTTCCTGCAGTATGACCGTACAAGTCACTATCAAGGCTGCCTCCGTCTCAGGGTAAACAAGGTGAACTTTAAAGGGATAACAACTGTTCACTTTGGCCAAAAAAAAAAAGGATTTCCCCGGGGTAAAGGACAATATTCCCATACTTACAAATGGTTAATGAATCCATTCCCACTTTCAAAGTTAGTCCCGTTTTTTTTTTTTTTTTTTTTTTTTTTTTTTTTTTTTTTAAAAAGTTTGTTTTTTTGTTTTTTCTCTCTTAAGAGATTATTACACAGTGTAGCCATCTGGAGGTCACGTGATGTGATGGCAAGCACAAAATCCAGAATAACTGCGTTAACCGCCGTTTTGGTGGCGAAATAGAATTTATTATATTTCTAGGAGTTGTTTACAATGTATTTACTGTGAAAAATGGATATCTTACGAACAGTTGTTATCCCTTTAAGTCTGAGAACTAGTTTGTGGTGGGAACCCTCCCAGTTTCATGGGCTTGAAGCTGTCAGGTGTTATTCATACACCGCGACTAATGGGCCATTGACTGACATTGTATAACCATTAGGTATACACTAAACTACCATACAGCGCCACACAGTTTTGATAACTTCATTATCCGAATTATTTTTGAGAAACATCACGCTAGGGAGAATATAACAATAGAATAAAAAAAAGCTGCTCGCCCCGCTTCGTGTAACTGCGCAGACTTCAGATACATCCTTGCATTAACTAGTTTCTTGTGTAACAATTTTATTAATTAATTTCTTCTTTTTCTTTTCTTTCGGGAGATACAGAAAATGTGTATTTACTCTGTTTAATGGTTGCATGATTAACTGTAAAACCTGCCCTCATCATTATAACAAAATAAAAGATCATATATTTTATTCTGTTATAAAATTAGAAAATATCAATGAATATAATGAACCAAAAGCCAAGTAAGCGATAAAATACCCGAACAATAGAAGCTAGTCTTCTAAATCCAATTAGTATTCTATATTTTTTCTTGAGCCACCATTCATTCTCTGAACAATGCTTTTTATCATTCATTCCAAAGCCATAATCACTTTTGTGATGTCACAATCACTTTTGTGATTGTCAGCTTAATACAACAATATCGCTTCCACGGCACTGTGCAATTTCCACGAAGCTGACTGTGACGTTAGCGACTTTTTAGTGTGACGTCATGGACGTCGCTAAGAGACGTCAGCCAGATGTCCTAGGTGCAAACATAGCCAGCAACCATATGTAACAACCTCTCCAAACTTAAGCGCAATGGACGGAGAACGTATCACCGAAACTAACGAGGAAGGCGGGCTAGATTATGAACTGTGGGCCAAGGAAAATGGGCCCAAATATATGTCAGAACTAAGTTTGGAAGAGCGTCCTACCAGCGCATACGAAGACGGCTACTACTATTACCAATCTCATGAGTACAAAGAAAGAAGTAGAAAATCAAAACGTCAGAAAACTGTGAGATTTTCCAACAAGATCGAAATAGTCCGCCGTAGGGAGCCAGTGCTCAGTATCCGCACCCAGGCGCTGCCGCCACCAATGCCGAGCGAGTGGGACATCAGGTATCTGATCAACAACCCCAATCTCAGCGATACTCAGAAAGATAACTGGAGGAAGGAGCTCCTTGATAAATTAACTGCAGACGACAACGGTATCTTCGCCAATAGCAGCACAGCTACGGGCTCTGCAGGTAGATATATCTTGGAAAAAAACGATAATGCTAGGCGTGGTGGTGATAGGCCTATAGACAGGGAGGAAACAGGCGATGCTGCAGTGGAACGCGGACCAGTGGAAGAAAGTGGCATTTTTATAACAGAAACGCAACAGAAGGTTGTCAACTATGAAAAAGACAGGGACATTCCATCAGAACGCGGACTCGTGGATCTGTATGATGACATAGACGTCAGAGATATGAGCGGCGTTGTCCCGGTGTTCAAGACAAGACCAGAGCTGTCAGAACGAATGCAAAGAGATGTGAGTATAGCATATATACAGGGACGGATCCAGGATTATTTGAAGGGGCGTGGGTTTCGGGGCCCGCTTAAGGGCTCCGGAAATTTTTCGGTATTTAAGAGGGCGAACGGTGCCATTTCAAGAAGGGGCAGTTGGATTTTCAGAAATCGAAGGGGGTCCAGGACACCCCCCCCCCCCCCCTCGTAAATCATCCACTGACACAGTTAAAGCGCAGCAGCGTTCGTCCAGGCTCAGAGTCGACGTATTAGTGTTTGTGGTTTCTTTGTCACGTACAGCAAGCATATTGGTCTCTTATTCTCCAATAATTTAAATATAGAACATATACTTTTGATCACGTTAATACATGCATTATAATTTGTTAATATCTTAAATTTTTTCTTGCTCTTTCATTTTTGTGACTTTTTCATCAGCCAGGACAAAACTAGCATTTTGCGATTCGCTAGTACAATAAATTACATTTTAAATTATGCTCATGTTGTTACAATCCTGTATAAGAATTGTGTCATTTCTTTTATCGAACTACTGATATTTTTATTCTTGCAGCCTCGAGTTCATATTATAGCAAAGAATGGCGGATCTACAGAGAGCTTCTCAATAACCACCAGAAATAAAGGAAAAACACAGGGGCAAAAGAGAAAGAGCACTCAACATGCCAAGCAAGCAGCCGCGTCATAAATTCAACTTTGGGTCGTCTTTACTATAGGCCTATAGTGTTTCGAAAATGAATGATACATATCAGATGTTTCTTTTAAAAATGAATCATTGACAAAAATACCACCGGTTGACTTCGGTATGCCAGCCGTGGCGCATAATGTGCAATCAAAGCAAGCATGTATATTATTTCGATCTTTTTCTACTTTTTAAAAATCGTTTAACATATTTTATGTAACATACATGTGTATTTCGTTCCTCTCATAAAAATTTATTTCTTATTTTTAAAATAATCCCTATACTTTCCTTGCACACAAAATGAAAATATAGAAAAGATTGTGAACATTATTGTCCGTCTTTGCAATATTTACTCGATATTGTTTGTGAACAATATTAAATACGTAATGTTGAAAGAAAAAGTACGGTTGGCACTCCACCAAAACGTTTTCTCTTCGTTGAATGTTTACTCATAATGGCGCAATCCACTTAATATGTCCTCATAATATTATAATTAAATGTTCCCATTTAATTCAATGTCGTTGGTGTGGAATAAAAATAAGACACTGAGTCATAGTAAGCAAGTGGTCCCGCTGACAATTCATTTTACGGGGTTTTCAAGTAGTCAGCAGAGTTAAAAGTCCGGCCGACAGGGTTCGCTAGTGTTCCTGAGATCAGCTACCGGTATGTGCTCGTCTTGGATTTTGCTCGTCTTCAACTGCTCACTTATCGAAACACAAGCAGACATTCGTAGATTAAAACCTACAACGTAATTTAATATGTATTTAATCGTAAATTTACGGGTTCATCAGCAGGCTACACTTTATATAAATCAATAAAGGCATATGTACATTGTAGATATATAAAATCATTTTGCATATATGAATGAGAAATCGACAGTGTGAGAGAGGTAGAAAGAGACTTTCTTTCGAGTTGCGTTTCTAAGCGTTCTAAGTACAAACGTGATTATTTGTTGATGAAGGAGAGAGTCATCCAAATATTAACCGTAACGGCCGTTTCTCACCCTCAGTGTCCCAGGGGACTGAAACTGGCATTCACTATCAGCATGTCTCCAGTAACACCGTGAAATTCAGGGTGTGTCTACACAAATGTAAAATAAACTCCAAAATAATAAAACATTACTTTTTCAACCTCCTTGAACACTCTCAGCAAGTTCTCTCCCGCCAGTTTCTTCATCTGTGTGTCTGTCCAGCCGCCCTCAGCCAGGGCAGTGAACAGGGCGGGGTACTTGGACACGTCCTCCAGACCCTGGGGAAATCTGACAGAGAAGAATTGTTTTAAATAAAAAAAAAGAATGTTGTCAAGGTTAAAAAATAGCTAAATAAGTACCTGTAAAAGAAAAATCTGAATACCGGTATAATGATAATGATTAGGCAAAATCAATAAATAATTAAATAATTAAATAAAAATTTGAGATCCCCGATCGAAAGGATAATTACTACATGTAGCATAATCATTATGACCATGACCACAGATATCAGGAACGTGATGCCACCCCTACTAGTACCTCCCACCCCTCGGATAATGTGTAATGGTACTGTGTAGAAGAGGGCACCCCACTTGTAACAGAGAGAGAGAGAGAGAGAGAGAGAGAGAGAGAGAAAGAGAGTGGAGATCAAATACCCGCTTGCCCCATCGTAATCAGCGCCTATACCAACATGGTCTTCTCCGATCAAGTCTTTGATATAATTCATGTGGTCTGGAAGAGAAATATTCAGTAAATGCTATGCGTAAGACCTAACCTAAAAATGAATTTAGACCACACTGTGTATTAAAATAGATAACCATGTTTGAATAATTGACGGAGTGAAGATGGCTTTTTGTATGAAAGAAAAACTATCGCAGACAAGGGCAAAATCCGTTTCTTAAGTGCCTGTCGCCAACAATTTGCTACTATTACGAATACAAGCAAGAAAATTCGATACTAAGTCACTGGAGTGAAGGTTATTTCTTCTTACCTACGACCTGTTGTAAGGTGGCAGTGGATTGGTTGTTAGGAAAACAGTTGCCATATTCGTTGTAAAAATTCACCATGATGAGGCCGTTATTCTCTTTCTGGAGAGAAACAGTTTTGAAAAACTTGTTATTTATGATATAGCTGTTTTATGTGCCAAAAATAGTATACATTCCATGAAACGTGACTAAATCGGCGACGTTTCGGAAGCTGGGTCCATACGGAGTACTAGTATAGGATATTACTACTGATATACATGAAGCGGCAATAATATTTATGATAACAAAAAAAGTGCCATTGTAAAAACTTGTTTTGAATACTTATGCTTATCAAGTAAAAAGTATCTATGAACAACACTGATTTAAAAAACATTCCAAAAGTTGTTCTACCTGCAAATGCAAATTGCTACGACACGCATGCATACACATATACCTATTTTGTCTTCGCTGCCACGTTGCCCTCGGTTTTCTCGCCCGTCTTTTAAAAAATTAAAAGTTAAAACTAACACACTCGCCGCTTTTTATCACATCAATCCGTTGTCACATTCCTCTGTCTTCTCTACCGCAATCACAAGCTTCTCTCTTCTCTATCGCACTCACCAGCTTCAGCAACACGTCATCCTGGACATTCCGCGGATGGTGACACACCGCGTACGCTGAAGAGTGGCTAAATATCACGGGTGCCTGGGTGACATTGAGTGCATCCAACATGGTGGCCTTGGAAACGTGTGATAAATCTACCAGCATACCCAACCGGTTCATCTCTAAGACAATAGTCTGGATATAGAAATGAAAGAGATTTGGAATTCGGCCGAGACATTTTATAAAGTTTATAAACAGAACACCCAAAATGTTTAGAATTACTCAGAAGTTAAAAATTCACGTATAATTTTGATAGTATAACAAGACTGAAAAAGGTATACTCTGAAAGATGTCTGAAATACTTACAAAATAAAAAAAAATCTCATTCAAAATAAGGATAAATTAAATATTTAATATCAAACAAATAAACAAGCATCTATTGGCAATGGGAGTCCGGAAAGAGAATCATGCATGTTATCTCAACTCTACTAATCTTGATTAACTAATGTGGCACCAAAGTTTTGCGAAGTTAAAATGATCGTCTGCTGGAGCTGCGTTCTTACCTGTCCCCACTCAGACAGTCCATTGTTGACCGGAGGGTCATACTGAGGGTTAGCTAGCGGCCAGTCCGACTTCCAATTGTCCGCCCTGTAAACAGTGACCACAGTGCAGAGAAATAAATAACTTTTAATACGTTTGCAATTTAAAAAAAACTACATTCATCGATGAAATTATAATTGGCTTGTTATCTAACTGAGAATTAAGAACCATCAAAACATGGGCATGGTACCCCCATACACACTAAAACTGACATCTGTCGTAATCCTAGAATTTCAAGGCTTCTGTTCTGACGTCTAGGCTATTTGAACTACTACTGGTTAGGACTGTTCTGTCATGTTTATAGATAACTGAAAATGTTTTTAAATAGGTTAAAACATTTTTAAAAACTGATGGTTTTTACCTGTAACATTGAAGATAATTGCCGTAATGATACCCAGTCAAAGTGCACGGATTTATATATATTTTAATTCATTAAAACAACAGCTCCCGTCCATGTTGATTTTCTTGTTCACAGACATATATTTACCATGGAGTATGACAACTGTGGGTTAGAGTCATATACCGGACCCCAAGGCGGTAAAATACTCGAAGGGTTGCTAGGCTACTGTCGATCATGTGACCACCCTCTAGACCAATCAGACTGCCGATTTTGCCAGCACTAAATGCATCTTCTATACCTGTTGTGGAAAGTTTTATTGTTAATTATATTGATTTCAATGTAGTTTAATAACCTCTCTCTCTCTCTCTCTCTCTCTCTCTCTCTCTCTCTCTCTCTCTCTCTAAGTGATATATTAATTGAGTAATTTATCTGTGCACTTTCAGGCGCTTTAATTTGTCATTAACTTAAGTGCTATTTTGACAGGTCGCCCAGACGCCAGAATCACTTCCCCTGCCTTGAAATCTGATACTTAACTTTTATCGAGACAGAAAAGCTGAGCAGCTTATGTTTTAAAATAAGTAATATTGAAGGTCTGAAAAATTAAACGGTCCGCCATTACGAGCACCACATACGGTGTATGGCAGTATCAGTGCAGACAGGGCTGAAAAAACAAGGGCCCATTTCAACAAAGACTTGTTGAGTGGAAGTTAAGTCTTAGCTTTATGACCTTAAAAATTGGATTTGCAAAATGAAGAGGTAGATAGCAGTATGTCTATAGTAGGCCGCGACCATGCAAGCTTACATGTATATTTTTAAGATAAGCGATGTTTACATATGTACATAAAATATCAGGCTTGATAATATACATAAACAAAAACGTGCTATCAATAGCAAGACATACACTGTAAGACTTTGTTTCCATGACAAGAAGGCCCAAAGCAGTTTATAATCCTCAAGAGCTGATAACAGGTCCAATATTCACTAAAAAAGTTTGAAAATCATCCATGACTCATAAACGTTTACATCAAAAGGGCGCCATGTCTGTATAGACCGCCAGTTAGAGACGACAGAATTCTTAGAATTGAGCCCTTTGGAAAATAAACACAAATAAATAAATTGCGCTTAGGGACCATTCCCAGACCCTATCGTACTAACTATTGATCGATCTATCTCCAACGGGATTGTCGATAAGTTGCAATCAACTTAAACGGCTTAGATGACTGAAGCTGCTAGGGGGTAATTAATTGTCGTTTAACAGTTGCCGTAGGTGTGCCAGACATCTAAGTCTCTTAAGGTGAAGGCAATTTAGCTAGAAACCACTTGGAGATGGATCGATCCTGTTACATCGATAATAGGAATGGGAACCCAGTCTACCATTGTAACATGAGTTGTGACGAACCGAAAAGTTATTACATACAGACAGCAAAAATAACTGATTAGAAAGTCAAAATTGATTATAAAATGGCGCCTACCTTGAGCAGTGGTGGCGAAGTGGAAAGTATCCGGGTACTTTTCCACGAATCTCATAATTGTGTCCAACTGGTCCAGGGCTACCCTAGTGGCGTCTCTGTACTGAGCGGAACAGGAGCCATAACACGACCAGAACTATGAAAACGAGACATGTTTCACTAGATATGTATAATTGTAGGTTTAGATGTCTGCATCTAAGACTGAAAAGATCATATAGCCGACTACTAGTATGTTAAGACGACTTGGCGGTCTTTTGGTCTCTCAGAGCATTTAACAAAAGACACAACAAAGTTAGTTGACATACTGAAATGAGGTTTTGTCACTACGGAGTGTAAAAATATCAAGATTAGCAAAATTTGTTCTGGGAACAACGAAATCGACCTTTTAAAATTTCTGTGAATTGCAAATTTGGCGGTTAAGCTCCTAATTTTGACATACATACATACATGCAAGATGCTTGAGGTGGGTGAAGAGGTGTAAGAACATATTTGGGACCCCCTGTCTCCTTCATAGATTACCTGTGCCCCGAGCCTCCCTGCTCTTAACCGCGGTATGTCTGTCTGTGTCTCATTCCACACACCAATCAGACTCTCCCTGAGGTTCACGCTGTCAACGTGGTTCATGACATTACTCCTGAATCTGTAGGCCAGGTCGTTATGTCTGGAAAGAAAGGACACGTTGACATCAAGGAATTAATCCCAATGAATTTCAAGTGAAATCTCTCTCTCTCTCTCTCTGTGTGTGTGTGTGTGTGTGAGAGAGAGAGAGAGAGAGAGAGAGAGAGAGAGAGAGAGTGTGGACACCGAAAAGAAATAAGTTACATGAAATCATATCGTAGGAAGAAACATATATAATTTTACCCATCAATAAGTGGCGTTCCCTCTAGCACCTTTGTACCATCGCTTGGGGAGAGTGGTCTGTCGTGAATTTTGAACAGCGAATTTCAACTTATTTCTTTTCGGTGTCCTCTCTCTCTCTCTCTCTCTCTCTCTCTCTGTGTGTGTGTGTGTGTGTGTGTGTGTGTGTGTGTGTGTGTGAGAGAGAGAGAAAGAGAGAGTGGACACCGAAAAAAAAAGTTACATGAAATCACATCGTAGGAAGAAACATATATAATTTTACCCATCAATAAGCGGCGTTCCCTCTAGGACCTTTGTAGCCAACGCTTGAGGAGAGCTGTCTGTCGTGAATCTCAGCGTGACTACCACCGCCACGGCAGCTAATACTACTACCGTTCCAGTGATTCCTGCTATTAGACATTTTCTACCACAAACCCCTGATTTTCGTCGTCTACCCAGGAGAGGCTCCATACTGTCGTATGAGGACATATTGCTGGCACCAAAAGAATGGAAAAGACCTGAATAACATAATGGTAAAAAAATTAATTGAATATCAAAATTAAGGGTGAAGACAGACTCACTTCCATGATGAAATCGCCTCTCTCATTATATACTGAGTTAACACTTGCATAATTGGAGTCTATACATACTAGGGGTCAATGCTAATGTATTTATCATACGTATAATTGTTTTGGATTTTATTTTAAATTAATTGACTTTGAAAAATATATACCGGTAAGATCGTTTTCTCATATGAATTGCTATGGGTACTGACAGTTTACCTGACCCACCACGGACCACAGTGCTATGTATCTCTCTCTCTCTCTCTCACACACACACACGCACACACACACACACACACACACACACACCTTACATGCAAGCAAAGACACAGACACACACACATACACTTAAAAAGTCGAATCGATGCAAATATCAAGCACTTGCACACACACGTACACACACACACACACACACACACACACACACACACGCAGTGACACACACACTGAGAGAGAGAGAGAGAGAGAGAGAGAGAGAGAGAGAGGGGGGGGGGAGGGAGGGAGGAAGGGAGGGAGGTTCAGTGCCTCTTTTGGAATCATTCCATATACCGAGAGTACACTCTTACACCAACTACATGTAGCTTACCGCCCTACCGTCTTACCTTTCCAACCCCAAAATATCAGAGTAAATTTACCCTGGTGAAGTCTCTGGCAGGGTGTCCATTGTCCACTGTACACAGGAAGCACTCGTATTGTGGTACAAAGGTGACACTTAACGCGTCCGCGGGAGCTTGTTTGTCAATAGTATATCGGGACCTAGATATTAGGTTATCTGAGACGGCTGGGGAAATCTGTATCAAGCGTGCTCTCATTTGCAGAAAAAGAAATTTCAACTATCTACTGATACCAGCAGGATGAGGGAGCCTTGATTAAATTTAAGATACAGGTGCCATAGGATGGAATTGTATACGTATTTTTCGTGCAATTGCTTGGCGTCGTAAATAGCTATGGGCTTCACCGAGTATATAATGAGGTTGCCGTGCAATTTCTCCGACGGGAAAATCTAGTTTTTTTTTTCGGTTGAAAAGTGATCGTACGGAACCCTTTTAGTTTCAGTGTACTAGTGCAGTTGCCATGCGCCTTCCGTGCGGCTTCCTTGATACCGATACGTGCAGGCCATGTGGTCAGAATAAGGAAAAGCACAATTTCAAATTCATGCAAGTGAATTATAATGAGTTAAAATGCATTTACTAAACCTGCAAAGGAGAGACCACTGTTAGCCATTAACACGATCGCCGCAAGTCGACAGAGCAATACCAGTACGAGAACAGTGCATTGCCATCTACATGAATGCTACGGCGTATGGGCTTACCGTTTCAAAATATTCTCGAAAATTTTAGCTTTACAAAATCGTAGGACAACGGAGGCCGTGAATCTGTACGATATGTCTGATTTGGTACGGCACGAAAAGGGATTTACGAGCAATGTACGGACGTTGCAAAAATTGTCTTTAAAGCCAATCTGTCGATCCATACGATTAAAGTTTTATAAATAATTATGAATTCCAACTACATGTATTTATTACAAATTCATTCAAATATTTATGGAATCAATCACTCATTAATCAGTATGCCAGTTAATTAATCCATTTATTCATTACACAATTGAAAACCTTTTAACTTTTGACTTATCAATATATGTATCTTTTATTCATTTAAAGGAATTCAATTCATTGTTTTATTATCCATAGTTACATATTTTTGTCACAAATGACAACCGGTGACATATAAATAAACATTAGCTTACTTCATCTGGTGTTAACTGGACAGAACTGGATTCCTTGTGAATAACTGTATTTCGTGACATTACAATATGAAGAGTTTAGAATAACACGACAAAGACACATTCTTGTTAATTGCAAGTGTTTAGAATTCTACAACAATCTATCACATACATGTACACTAATAGTTATACTGTCTTATTTGTCTTTTTTATGCATTCGATATATATGTACATAATAAAAAACTAAATGTCCAAACTAATGACACCTGTTCGCAAGTGCTGTATAGTGAACAGAAAAGTCATCCGAATCCTTGGTCACATGACGGTCATGTGATCTAGAAATCTGGTCGACAAGGTACGGTGGTGTTGCCTAGATCGCTGTCAGGGATGAGGTCGTCCAGTGGATGAACCCCCTTCATCTCCCGTCTTACCTGCACAGATCAAATGTGAAAAATAAATGAACTGGGGACTACTGCTTACACACAAACAAACATCCACAAACACATCCACAACCAGACACTCCCCGACACACACACACACACACTCACACAGACACACAACAAACAGGCACATATACACACATGTACATCAGGGTACAAGGCACCCACCTCCTCGGCTCTCCTGAACGCCCTGAGCAGGTTCTCTCCCGCCAATTTTTTCAGCTGGGACTCCGTCCAGCCGTCTTCAGCCAGAGCAGTGAACAGGGCCGGGTACTTAGACACGTCCTCTAGTCCTATTGGTAACCTGGTGATATCAAATAATAGATTAACAAATAAATATATGTATTAAGTGTAAATAAAATAATGAATAGTTTTATGATATGAAATACAATCATTTTGAATGAAAACACGGTCACTCAATTATATATGTCATATCGCGCCTTCTTTACCAGTACACGTACTGATGGTTTGAAAACATGCAAATAGAGAACTTTGGTATTTATTAACTCATTCGACTTTGTGAAAATGGAAAAAAGATTCAGGGATATAGAAGTATGTAAATTATTTGGAAAGTCCTGACTGGTATTTTAATAGTTAAAACTCACCGTGTGACACCATCGTAGTCTCCACCGATACCGACGGAATCCTCTCCGGAAATGTTCTTTATATGGTTTATATGATCTGATAATATAATATAATATAATATAATATAATATAAGCTGCACATCTTCGGATGCTTTACATAAATTGCTTGAATGCAAATTTGCTTTTTAAATGAAACTAAAATAATTTAACAATTGAAAGAAATAAATGCCAATTCAAGAGCAAACAATAAGATAAGTTTATAACTTAATTGAACAGTCTAAGATTTTTTACATAACTGAATAGTATAAATGTTCTACAGCCTTAGATAATATTAAAATAATAATGATGATCAACCACGTTAGCCTACCTACCACCTGCTGAAGAGTGGCGTTGGTTTGATTACTTGGAAAGCAGTTGATATAATCACTGTAGAAATTCACCATGACAACGCCTTTGTTCTCTTTCTAAAAAAAAGTGCAGAATATAGCATGAGGTGCAAGGCTGCATATGTAACTTAAAGTACAAAATAAATAGCTAGAACCATTTTGCATTGTTTTTACAGAATCACATGAACGCAGCGGTTTGCAATTAGTTGTCGTCGTCTTCCTTCGCTAAAACACTTTCAACTCTCGACCATAGCACTCACCATTTGACTTGTCTTTCTCAGCATTCGCAACTTTGTCTCAACAACAATAATTCACTACCACACTCCCACCTCTGTCTCAACAACCACACTCATAACTTAAAGTGAGTAATGCACTTCACCACTTTCAGCAACACGTCGTCCTGTACGTTGCGCGGATGGTTGCACACAGCATAGGCCGAAGAGTGACTGTATATCACAGGTGCTTTAGTAACACTGAGAGCGTCCGTCATCGTCTTCTTTGACACGTGCGACAGATCTACCAGCATACCCAACCGGTTCATTTCCTTGATTACTTTCTGATAAAGAACAAATGATAGAAGTGTGGCCAATAGAAAAAGAATATGTGAATAGAAAGATGGAATAACATTTTAAAAGCAATGTTAAAAATACTACTACAGCACAGTCACTACTACCGCTGCTACCACTACTACTACTACTGATAATAATAGTAACAATATTAAATTGAAAAGTGTTTATTCTAATTACTGACTTTAGAAAAGGGACCCATCAAAATAATCAAACTCAGCGACAGAAACTGGGTAGAAAGAGAATGGTTATAAACATCGAAGTCTACCTTTCCCCATACTGAGAGTCCATTGCTTCTTGGAGGTTCATAATTACCATTGTCAATGGGCCAGTCTGATTTCCAATTATCCGCCCTGCAACGAAGTTAGACGATGTGAAAAATGATTAAATGTTTATTTATAAGGCAGGTACTTGTGCATTATGTTAAAACATCTTTAGATATTGATCGATACAGCATCTCTACTTGATCATAAAATGTGCCGATTAAGCAATTTAATAAATGTAAAATGGAACGGTATAATGTATATCGTGAAACTACATGTATGCTCAAATTGCATTGAAAATATTGAAAAACATCAATTCTCCTAACCAGCATCTCTGAATTGGTGCTCTTGGTGACAGTAAACGCACAGTATGAACATATAGCAGTTCATTGTTCCTCTTATCAACTTGATTTACGATAAAAACCCACCATGGTGTATGACAGCTGTGGGTCAAGGTCATATAGCGGACGCCAAGGTCATAAAACATTCTCAAGGTTGCAAAGCTACTGTCGATCATATGACCCCCTTCTAAACCAACCAAACTGCCAATTTTATGGGCCTTGAACGCGTCTTCGATTCCTAAGATATTATCACAGGAGGGCTATCATTCAAAGAATTCAAATATAAATGGCTTTTAGTCAAATATGTCACAATATTTTTAGAGAATATTCGGGTGAATTAATGTCACAAGATTAACATCTATAAAACGGGAAAATATCTTTAACTCATTTCATCATTATAGAATTTCTAAAAGTATAAGTTATAAAACAATTTTCACTTTGTTTGGACTTTGTTTATCCAGCTGCGACGCAGTTGACTGCACGTGCGTACCTTGAGCTGTGGTGACAAACTGGAAGATATCCGGGTACTTGGAGACAAATCGTTTGATGGTATCCAGTTGGTCCAGAGCCACTCTGACCGCGTCTTTGTACTGGGCAGAACACGGACCGTAGCATGCCCAGAACTGGTGAAATGATATGTACAAGAAAAGTAAGGTATCAGCATTTTAAATTGAAATTTCTTTGTGATGTAAAAATATGTAAAATATTTTTTTTAATTATAATGAAATTAAAAACATTAGAATCAAATTGATTTCACCAAACGATTTAGGCATATATATTATACATATATTGCTTTCAATCATAACTGATAACAAGAACGAAAAAAGTTCGTCTACGAGCCCTCATAAAATTGCTAAAAGGTGTGTGAATAAAATGTTATATGTGTACCGTTCTATGTAGCCAATTTGCTTCCAAATATTTATTATAGTCTCTAAACTGATGAATTTTGTATACAGTACAAACGCTTTTGTAGCAGTATATATTTACCTGTAAAATCTAATCTATTAGTAACGAAACTGGGTTTGTATTTGCACATTGTAAAAACGTGTGCGGTGTTATGTCAGAGACTCATAAAGATTATACTAACACTGTATTGATAGTTCTAAGAGAATACCACTATACCTGTAAATTGTTACACCCTTAGACCATATTGCCCCGTAGACACGCAAACAGATTATAGAAAGCACATTATTTAGAACAATGACTGACCTGGGCGCCGAGTTTCCCTTGATGTAGGCGTGGTATATCTGTATGAGTGATGTTCCATATGCCAATCAACGACTCCGCGAGATTCACGCTGTCCACGTGGTTTTGGACGTTTTTCCTGTATTGCCAGGCTAGGTCGTTATGCCTTGAAATGGAAATCTCTTTTCATCAGTTTTTTAAAGCCGTGTGAAAATAAATAAAATCTAGAAGACAAACTTCCTGACTTGAGCCCTCACCCCTAAAAATTAATAAAACATAACATGACGATACCCACCATCAACCCCCCCCCAAAAAAAAAACAGATGAATTAAAAACACTTATATAAGTTATATGTAGATAAATACACAAGTTATACATCAAATATAAAATAAGTTACACATAAATAAAGTGAATGCCTAAAGAATATATTTATGAGAAAGACGTCTCTGTGTCTTTTATAACAAAATTGTACATACTTAAGGTCGATTTAGCAATTCATTTCGACGAAAACGGTATTTTATAGAGCATTATTAATAAGGTGAAGATTTGTATAGAAGAACATTGACCCATGTATTACATGTCACTTAAACAACAGTAGCAAGTCAAGATTTAAGTAACAAATAGTCCAGCCACTGCGGAGGGACATTACCCTCTACAGCGCCACAGATTGATTTTTCACTAGATATTCACAGCTATGTCTCTGGTTAATTTCACGGTTATTCTCTGCACTGCAGCTCAGGAAAAATGTCCACATAATAATAACTGTGGTCCTGGTAGAGGGTAGAGGGAGACCCCCTCCTATCCTGCCTAGCATCGTTGTTTTTACCTCACAATGGGGGCTTCTAATCTAAATACAGGCTGGTTTTAACCCGGCATTACTGGTTGTCATTCTTTTTGTATACGGAATGCGTACTGCTTGAGTGTTTTATGGGCCTTATAAAACTTTGGATAGCTGTTTTTATACTAAAATAATTTTGAAAATAAAGAAAATACTGTTTCTTTTTTCTTTCAGAAAGTTTATATAATGAATAAATTGGACCTACCCGTCCACTAACGGTGTTTCTGACAACACTTGGTCAGCCAAGCTCATCGCGGTTGTAACGTCAGAATTCCTATTGAGTGTCAGTGCGACTGGCACCGCTACTGCCACGCCCACCATCACAACCGTGATTGCGACGGTCACACCTATCACAATCCGCTTTCTGGACATTGATGTTAAAGGAAGGTCATGAAACTTGTCCATGGTGGCTTATCCCAGCCTTTGTGTTCAGGGGGTACCGGTACGCTGAAAAGATGACAGAGAAAAAAACTAGATTTGTATTTTTATTATTCCGAGTCGTGATCAGAAACGTTCATTTTGAAGAAAAACGGTTAGACACATATTTCTTCTTTTTCAATATATCAGCATTTCAAGAGGTCAAAATGGAATTGGATCAAAAATAACATCTACACAAATCGCCACGCTATTTGTTTGCCCATAAAGCTGTGACTTAAAATAAAGCCAAGTTGCTAGGTCTCCCACTCATGCCAGGTGTGTTCGGACAGTCACAAAGAACATGTTCCACAGTCTGTACGTTCCCACTTGTGCGCTTACAATTTACAGAGGGAACCTTGGGCCAGTGACCTTTACCACCATAAGGCCATTAGCCGACAATCAAAATTTGGCTGCTATAATTCCTTAATGCCTTTTAACGTCAGGTGATGTGTACGTGTATATGTCCATAAATAAGTCACTTAAGTTAAACATGGTATTAGTTGCTGTATATACCTATATATACTTCTTTTTGTCTATTTTGTCAAGTCTTTCTATGTGCGTAGGCCTACCTTTCAGGCCCGTAGCCAGCAATTTCAAAAGGGGGGTTCTTTTTCTGAAAAAGTGGACCTTTTCCCATAAAAACTTCATGTACCTAGATCAAATTTTACCCAGAGTGGACCTTTTCCCAGCAAAAGGGGAGGTTCTTTCGAACCCCCCGAACCCCCCCCCCCCCCCGGCTACGGGCCTGCCTTTGTTAGTTTGCACATAGCTATTTGTACTATCGATATCTCCTTGATGTAAATCTACAAAGTGCTTGAAAGCTCAAGAGTTTCTGTATTGATATAAATCGCACGCTACGCGTAAACTGACAGATACCCTACTTTTATTAAGCACATAGGTGAGGAATTTCCGCCGCATGTCCTTCATACGGCCGATGCTGACCTCTACGCTGCTCAGTGCGAGTTCTAAAGACACAAGTCAATTGACTTGATTCCACTAACAATTTATAGAGACTAAGGGCGCATTCCTTAAGATTTTAGATCGATCTATCCCCGTGGGGAGTCTCACTAGATTACTGTCAGATAATCCGGCTTAAATGCCCGTCCCGCCTACTACAAGCTGTAAGGGGTAATTAACTTTCGTGCCCGCTCGGCTGACAGCTATTTAGCGTGAACCCCCTGGGAGTTAGGTCGATCTAGTTGGAGCGATCTAATCTCTGGGAATGGGGTCTATAATTGGTCTAAAGGCAACTTGTACGGGTGCTGTTAAACACTCAATCCTTACAACAATACAGTGCACTTGAAAATAAGGCGGACTCTATCACTTGCTTATTCACGGTAAAGGTGCGACTCTATTTTTGTCCAAATACAAGACAATTTTTTTTCATTTACGTGACTTCTGACGAATGTCATAGCTTCGGCTGTTATTTTGCCGTTTTGACTCGAAACGTACCGTAAATATACACATATAGGTTACAGTCCATAACTGTCAAACTCGGCAATGTCATAAACATCAATTGATTCATAATACGCGTAAAAAAGTTTGGCTGACAATAACGTTCTTTACACAAGAGCTTCTAGCTCATTCACATCAATGTTTAATTAGTCAGCCGATTAGAAACAACAATTAGCGATAAGTTACACACAATGGAGAATAGAAGTGTCACCCCCTGAATCAGAGTAATCAAATAATAATCAAGTAATCAATAATCAAAGTAGGCATATCTTGAGTAGTTGTAATGCCTGGTCTACATTTTTTTTTTTTTTTTGTAAAATTTGTGGTTAATAAAATGATACCAGGAGCATATCATTCCACAGTCATTAATCTCCCCAAAGTATTGGTTCAGTAGGGGTGACACTTCTATTGTCCATTGTGTGTACTTCATTAATTTAAAGCGATTGTTTGAGTGGGGGCGAGAATCCGCGTTTGAGTGGGAGCGAGAATCCGCTGACTACGGTACTTAATCAAACTTTTCAATGGAAAATTTTGTGAATTCTATACTGTATTTCTAAGTCAGTATTTCTTAAAATCAGAACATAACTATTAGGTACGGATAACGGTAGCCACGAAACTGAAAAGCAGGCTTTTCAATAGTTCTTTCCTATGCAGTAAAGGCAACACAATGCTATATATGAATATAATTTTGTGATCAGAAAATTATGTATCTGAAAGTGTTATATATGTTTTGCCCATTGAAAAGTTCGAGTAATTGCCGTTAACTATACATAACCCATATGCGTTCATGAATACTACATGCAGTAAAAGCATTGTTAGCCGAAGGCTTGTCTCTGGAAAACGAGTTACCAAAATGTTACCAAAATCCTTGTGTGAGAGTGTTCCAAACACTTCAACCAGGTTAATTAAAGGTACCCGTTACGGGATTCACCAGCCAAAATGAATTTTTTGGGAAAAACGCACCTACCTTTTTTTCTTACTATTTTGCCTCGTTTTCTACTATCAGCAGGGCCCTATCAGTTGTTTTTCTACAAAGACAACTCTTCAAAGAGGTGGAATATTTACTTAAACGGGGAAGTTTATTGCCAGTAAGGCTTTCTTATCACTCCGTATTTAGGCTATTGATCCATGCCTCTGCATAGCGACGCCTTAGAACAGGGCGGCGTGTCTTTGCATAATCATGTTGGGTCATTTGACCCACAGTCATTAAACTCTTGCGTAACATTTAATGAACATTGAATTCTGTGATTTCTTTTGCATTTCACAGCTGTTAGATGCGATGGGATCAGATTATCCAGCGAAAACTTTGAAGAAACCATTTTTTATATTTATCTCCCTAGGCTGTATTAAAGATAAGGGTGGGGCATACGGACACCGAGACTCCATTGCCGATAGATAGACTTAAATTTGAGTCTAAATTCTCTCTCTCTTCATTACATTTTTCTAATATTGCCCATCCTATAGGCCTACATGTGTTATATTTTCTGTCTAAATGTACCAATTACCAAACATTAATGCTAAGTAAAGTATGTAATAATGACACGTCCCTACTAGTACTTACCTCCCGTAGGCTGGACAAAGCAATGTGGTTCAGATTTAAAAACTCACCCTTTATCAGCACAAACCCCACATGTACACTACGCTAGCGCCATCTGTGTCAAATTGAGGCACTTCATTCCGCTGGGAATGCTGCTTGCACCCTGCGTGTCAGACTGTTGGAAGCTAGCGTTCATAAACAGCTTGGACTCAGTGGCGGATTTAAGGGGGTATTACCAAACGGCACCGTTCGCCCTCATGGGTGGTCGATAACCGTGTCCCGAGATGATGAACCTAAACGATACATTCACAACTTTTCTGTCGTTTTCAGTTCCCATCTCCTTAATTGTTCACTTGTACGGGAAAAACTGCCTTCGATGATCTGTCTTATCGTTTTCAGTACATGTAACACCTTGAGTTTCAGAGTTTGATTCAGAATAACCTTTATAACTTTGGCAGAATAGGGAATCTTTTTCAAGCCCCTTAATATCAAATACGAATATTTTTTTTTTTTTTTACGAATACCCCCGCACATTGTTAATCGAATGTCGTTATTTATTATCAAGCAATTTTTAATTAAATCAGGGTTTTTGATTTGATGTATAGGCTATTTAGCCACTGTATATGGTCCAAATGTGCAATAGGAATCTGACTTATCAATAATGGAAATGTGTAGAAATTAAGAAAAAATTGATTAATTTATTATTTAATGTGGTATCTATTCTTTCATATATATATATATAGGTCCTATATATTATATATTATATTTATTAATAAATTCATTTACTTGTTTTACTGAGGAATTTGTTCATATAGGCCTATTAATTTATATGCTTTCTCATGTACTATTTACTGGTAGGCCTATGCCTATTTATTCTTTTCGTTGTTTCATTCTTTGCATATAGCCTATGTTTTCGCTTTTTTCTCAATTTTTATTAATCAGTTTTATTAATGAACTAGTATTAGGCCCTATTTGTCATCTTTTAAAAACTGTAAACAAGAACAAATTTGTTTTTAAATGTAGGCCTACATTATAGGCCTATATAAAATGAGACGATCGATTTAATGCGTTTGTGATCGTTGCATTTCCTATTCATCGTTTTTCGCAATACCTATCACCAAGGTAAGGTTTCCTTACTACTGCTTGACACCAAAACTCTTTATCTAAATAGGCCCTACAGGGGCGGGGCGGGTCCAGGATTATTTGAAGGGGAGGGGGTGGGACAGATGCGAACCTGACCACACACACACACACACACACACACACACAAACACACTTAGCGTGGGGTTCGGGGCCTCGAAAAATTTTGGTATTTTAGAGGGCGAACGGTGCCATTTGGTAGGTAGCCTATGTACGGTTCAGAACTATGATTCTGCTAGTCAAAATTCTAATTTCAGAAGAGGGGAGGGGACCAGAAATCGAAGGGTGGGGGGGCAGGACCCCCCAGACCCCTCCTCTAAAACCGCCACTGTGAATGAGAGACATGGAACAGCAGTGACACGAAGTCTGAAAACATGAAACTCTTTCACACGCAACTCCTGTAGACATATAAATGAGCATGTCTCTGGCCACTCGACGCACTTGTTATATTTGCTGCGGAGCAATCACAAAACGGGCATGGCGGAGGCGTCTACGGAAACAGGGTCTCCAGAGAGTAAAACGTATCTTAAAAGCATTTTAACCATTTTTGAAAAAAGTAAAGATTATGATTTAATAAAGCAGTATTTAGAAGACTGTATAGGCTCAAACCAGCCTTCTGAGGATGAGAAGAAACGATCTGCGGACAGGTAAGCCTAATATGATATTCTGACAAACCCATTGGATTTGTATTGGCCTGTGCCCTGGTTGTTGTTGTGCAATGCCTAGTGAACAAGTGCCCGGTATAACCTAGCGCTCATACCGATGGGAATTTATGTGCAATATTAAATGTGGGAATTTATAAAAAATAAATATAAATTAATTGAATATATGTATTTGTTGCTGTTGTCGTTGTCCGGGGGGGGGGGGGGGGGAGTACTTAATGCAGCCCTCCTTTTTTGTGCATTTACGAAGAGTAGAATAACTCCAGACATTATAATGTATATTAATGTGTCTATGAACATTTTTACAGCTGTTATACAGTTTAAGACTGTACTAGTACTTTCCTTGTACAGTTCACTACCTTTGTTATATAATAAACATATGAGGTCATGCTTGTACACTGTATGTGCATTGTACATTTGCAAATTGTAAACATATATGCAGACCATAAATGTACATACACATGCAGTCAACATCTGTACCTGTGTATATTTGTAGTTGGCTATACTGGGCCAGACAACAGACCATGTTGAAGGTTGTGTCAGCTGAAATACCAGAAGGTATTCTACCACAGGGCCTCAGAGGCAGAATACTGGACGCCAAGGTCTTTGCTAAAGGACGTCCAGACGACCCAATTTACGACAACCACCCAGAGATCAGGGCAAAGGTGACAGTATCTACACTTAGATATATTGTGATAATTTTCCATATTTATAAAACAAGAATCATGTGAAGCCATATTGAAAAATAGAGACAGTGAGAAAAAGATGGAGCAAACAGTACTGCTGGTTTGAAAGTATTGACCAAAAATATTTAAAAAATAATAATAAAATAACTAAAAAAAATTTAAAAAAAAATAGAAAAAAGCAGGGTATAAGCAATGTCCCATTCTGTTACTGCATTAGTTGGAGGCATCTGCTCCAATGTATATCTATGTATCAAATGTTCCAGGTGGCAAGAGGCAATTGTTTTCTTGAGATAGAAAATGGAGCTGATAAAAGTGCCACCTGCTGGATTTATGCCCTGAAAAAGTTTACAGGAGGATTGGGAGACGATGATGACACAGACAGGGAAGATGATGTTACATGGAGGAGGTATTTCTTAAAGGTATTCTGTTGTTTTTTTTTTTTTTAATTTATAGACTTTCAGGATGTGGGTTTAATTTTGGTTAATCTATCAGTGCATTAACCTGTCAATAAACCAATCAGTTAATCAGCTAGTCAATTAGGATTGTGTCATTTATGCATTTTTTCAAGTCTTTATTTCATGAACTTTATGAAATAAAGTAGCTTTCTTGAGTTTGGGGATTTAATTTTTGAAGCCCCTCAGTTGAATGTCAGCGTATTAATTCATAAATGAATGGTTAGATAAAATTTTCAAGCCCTTTACAACATGAAGATATTTTATATTCTGCTTATTGGACATCATATATACCGTCACTCTCCAGCCTGAGACCACAGCACTAGTGCAGGGATGTAGATGACCCTCCTCTCTTTGAATATGTATTTCTGATTATAGCATAGCAATCAACTGATCAATCAGTCAATGAATTACTGAGGTAATGTTTTGTTTTATAATTGATTGATTGATTGATAAGTTGAATAATTAAGAAACCTATTGGTTAGTAAAATAATTTAGATATCAATTGGTTAGTAAGAAAATGCTGAAGTTTTTGTATCAGTATATCTGCATATAGATATTTTGATCTTCAGCCTCTGTACATATATATGTGTTTGATCTTCTCTTGTTGATCTTCATCCTCTGTACATGTTTGTATGTATGTGTGTGTAGATCTCCAGTTGTTGATCTTCAGCCTTTGGAGGAAGCCAAATGGGTAGTTTGTACGAGAAAGGCCAATGGAGAGGCAGGTCACTTCAGTTGTAGAAAACTGGCTGGACATTACATGTTATGTGCAGGGTCAAAGAATGTCCACATGGTTTTCAGGACAAGAGGTAAGACTTTTTTCAGGGGAGATTTAGGAAAGGTCAAAATACCTACCAATGTAAATACATGCAACATATCCGTAAACAGTTGAGGAATTGTGGAATAATTTTGACATTTGTTATGGAACTTCACTGCAACTCACATACCTCATCAAACTATTTTACTAATTATAACCTCTTTATTTGATGAATTGCCACTTTATCTTTATATCCATTACTAAAGTGATAATTTATTGATATATTTGTAGATGATATTAATAAATACCAAGATGGCAGGTTTCTGGTGGCGAAGGAGGTGTCTCTGGCAGTCATGACGCTACTGGAAGAGATGACAGAGGAAGAAAAAATCAGGTATAAATTGGAAAATAGTGCTCTCAGTATGTGGAATTAGGTGTCAGAGAGTACCCCAAGTTTACTGGAAAATATCGTCAGAATGATGTCATCATGTCTATAGCATTTGTACTGAAAGTTAACTTACCAAAGTTTCCTGTAGAAGTCCTTTAGGACTGTATGGGACTCAAAAGGAATCTTATAGGACTATCAGATGTTCTACAGGACTCTTTGGGACTCGAGAGGAATTTTATAGGACTATCTGATGACATGTAGATGTCATATAGGACTCAAGAGGAATCTTATAGGACTCTCGGGTGTCCTATAGGATTTTACTCTAGGACATACCAGTATGCCCTATAGGATATTAGAGGGAAGTTCTGTAAGGGTTACTAGTTGATAGTAAACTGACATTTGGAATGCTTAAAATCTGTTCAGACTTGGCATTTTTCATGCTTCTGTTCTCATATTTCTCTCGGGCAGTTTATTATAATGCTGAACTAAACAGAGTTCATTCCCAGTGAGCTTAAGGTGGCGGGAACAGGGGTAGCAGTGTTGTTGTCTAGGTAGGGTTGAGGATGGAGTACTGTAATTGATTTCAACATGTTTACAGTGACCACCATGAAAAATAGAATGTTGGTTTGAGTGATGAATCTTTTTATGTACAGACACAGATGTGTCTGTACATATAGCCATCATCTGCGTCTGTCGTCGCCGTCGCCGTCGCCNACTGTATTATTTTACACATTTTTTTTACTCATCTTTCAAGGTGGTTTTAGTAATAAATAAATAATAAATAAATAAATTGGGGGGTGGGGGGGGGGGGGTAAACCTCTGACAGCGCAATTACGTGTTCAGACCAGTTAAACTGGTATAGAAAAGTGTATCGCTCAACGGGAAGGGACCATAGAGACTAAGACAACACGCATGCGTTTTTTGCTGAAAAGAAGTCCTTAAGTTGTAGTTCCTAAAATGAACTGATCTTTAAAGGTTATAATTAACGTATAATATCTACGTTTTGTTGCCATTACCGGAAAACATTCAGCCATTAAGTGCCATTAAATTGCTTGACAACTGGAATTTTTGCAACCGCTGCACGGGTAGACACATAACCTATAACGAATACATCCTAGTGTTAATTGTGTGTAAATTTGGTGACATTTGGGGGGTCCTTTCAAGTTAATGGACATTTCTTTACCTTGTTCATCTCTGTAAAAGTCAAAGAGAAATACAGTTAATACAAAACCATTCTGAAAGAGTGCAGTTACTAGTTAATCTTTTTCTGACATATCAGACATCGCAATATACCTAACAATGGGTTAGTACAAATCGCTTACTTGAAATATCAAAGTAATTAACAAAGCAAGGATGCATACTGTTATATCGCCGCATTTAACATCAGTATACTTTATGTTTTAAGCCGCTGTTACGTAATCTTTAATGCCGAGACATACGCGCTATACACTATAAACACAACAGAAACAACAAATACTGAGGGCAAAACACTTTATTCTGATTGTGAGGCAATAAAGTGCCACAACCATGATGCTAAAATAAAAAAAAAACTTTCTATCAGTTATCACCGTGAAGGGTCGTTCATGGTGTAAGCTTTCATGTTCTTGGCAAATAAATAAATTGACATAAAATAAATAAAAATTCTAACAAAAACATTTTGTATGCGTCCTGACCGCTACACCACTAAGTGGTCAGTGAGATATAATATATCGTCTGATGAAGGCCTACCTCAAGGTTGGCCGTGAGCCAACGATATGAAAACATTCAAGCTTGTTTTTTTAATATATTTTTTTATAATTATCGTATATGAACCAACCACCAAGCTAATAAACATTTTTTTTGCTAAAAAATGTTTTGAATTCCCAAATTTTAAATTGCACGATCACCTGTAAGTTATTGACTGAAATAAGATCCCGCATCGAGTAAAACTCAATTGTCAATGGAGTTTATGAGTCCCCCATTCACTGATCTAATTTTATTTGAAAACAAGACGTAGTATGTTGTAAATGATTATGACTATTCAATCATTTCGATTAATCTTATGTAGAACTATAATTTCCTGTTTTTTTTTTTTTTTTTTTTGGGGGGGGGGAACAATGCGTGGTTCCTTTCTGCAAAATGTGGATAATTTTTGTAAGTGCTTGTCATAAAATAATATATCTTCTTCGTTTTGGTGGCACTAAAAGTTTTTATCATCCCACATTATGAACAGAGAATGACTGTTATGCATCTCGTGCATTCCGACCTGTCTTTACTGACATTTGATAAAATCATTTGACATCTGAAAATATTGCTGCACACAATTATTTCTGTACGTCCCTGAAGGGTGTATACACTGTACAATCAGAAAGTTAAATACATTGAGTGATGTGGGGTATCAGGTACGTATTACATGGTAAGAGATTGGCACGATGAATACGGAAAGTGGCAGCTATAGACTGAAGAAGGAAGGACAGAAAAGGACATTTGTCACCAAAAGCGACAGAGAGAAATACAGACAGTAGAAACGTCAGCTAGCACAATGGATATATTGTGGTCTCCATCTGAGATGCTTATAACCAGAGGGCACCAGGCGGCCCAGTCAAAAACATATTGTGTTACAATGCAACTACAATGAATGTTGGTCTTACTGACTCACCAACGGCAAAAATAGGGACCTGTTTAAACAGGTTGATTGCCTGTTTTCAGTGAAGAATTTACGATATAATGGTGCATCAGTCCAAGTGCAATAAAGATTATCTGATATTCATATGAAACGGTACTGTACATGTACTTCACTTTCTATCACCCTAGGTATACAGTGCGTGTCCGTTCGCATGCTGTTTGGTAGTTTTTATTCTTATTTAAACAGACAGAAATACGCTGGGCTGGTTCGAACCACATTTTGTATTGGCCTTATATGAAGCTGACCTTATATTAAGATCCCGCAAACAGTTGCAAATCCAGACTTTTGTTCAAGAGAGGGGGGCACGATGATGAAAACATTTCATTAGTAGACTAATCCGAATTCACTATAATAAGGGAGGCGCTTGGGTGGGCACATTTTTTCCTTATCTAGAATAAGTCCAAATCCACAATATATCGACGTGCTTACCGGTAGCTCTTTCGAAGTGTAAAGTTCTTGAAACAACATAAAATACACATAACACATTTAAGGTGAATGTGTGTTATGTCCATGTGTATTTGATCCAATCAATTCCCTCCAAAGCTTACTTCGAAATACACCCAATAGGCTGTTGCAAGCCAGCATAAGATTTGTACACTTACTACCGCTGAAACGAGGCATTTAACAAGAAAACAGAATTGGTTTCGAAAATGAGAATGAAAGAGTAAGTACGCTATGCTGGTTAGGCGAGATAAACACATCACATGCACTTTCTTGTCCAAACCAACTATCATACTATATATATATATATATATATGTGCCGCCGGAATGTCCCCTTACCAAATGGCCGTATGGTTTCCCAACCCTGCCCCATATGGTCGAACAATAGAGGCCGTATGATAATTACAGGGTAGGGGAATCCCCAAGCAATCCTTATCGGACACCCAAATTAGTCGGTTCAACGAACACGGTCTGCCCCTTCTTAATTGCCTACAGGTAACTTAAGGTTTCTATTATAGCTGATGCAAAGAGATTGCTATCGACATGAGCAAACAATACCGGGTTATGTATCAACTGCAACAGAAGACTCGAGTAAAGGCAAGTCGAATATTAGAAAAAAACTCTGAAGAACAAATCAGGCTTAGTTTTAAAACACGTATAACAATTTTATCTGATGATAATAAGTCACGATCAACAAAATCGTAGTTAAAATGGAAAATTTTAAATAGCTTATACATCAAATAAATATCAATGTCTCATTACCTTTATTACATGTGTTGCTAGTTTAGTAGCCTGATGCACGGCCTTCTCTCTCAATTACCGCTGGAATCACCTTCTTTAGGTGATAAATATATTTATTACACTTTTCTGCGTTAATATTTTCCCATGCCTCTCTCATGCCGTCAACAAGTTGTTCTCTCGTGGTAGGCTTAACACGCGTACGCAGGTGATGTTTGATTTCAGCCCACACGTTTTCAATAAGGTTAAGGTCGGGGCTTTCTGGAGGGGTGCGAAACCAATTAATACCATGTTGCTCAATAAATGCAGCAGCAAGTCGGCTGGTATGTTTGCTGTCGTTGTCCTGCTGAAACCTGTGGCCGGCTGGGAACATATTACGTATCGCTGGGATCATATTTATGTGTCCGTATAGAGAGCGTTTTTATATGGCATGGAAGAAATATATATCAAATTTCTGTAACACTTTACGTGATAATTATATTCAAAACATTATTTTCTTTGTTTTTTTAAAAATTCATTCATGTATATTTGGGGTACCAGTACGATTGAATATCGTTCAACGTGATTGATTAAACACGAAACAATTTCTGTAAATGGTAGTATGAAACGCAGCACATGGAAATACAGCATATGAAAATACAGGCAAACCTAAATGCAAAATACAAGTGCATTTATTCTTTTGCTTGAAACGCCGGTATTATACAGTAACACAGACAGATAAAAAAGAAACCATTATCGCTACTTCCGGTGTTATCGCGTTAGAAATCAATACGTTGGTAATAGTAATGAAAAATTTTGCAGAGTGAGACATAATCAATTGTCATATTAACAATTGCACCAGCTGTTAACATATGTACGTAAACTATATTTTTCATCCAGAATTTTCTCTTATCTCGGGTAGTAAGGGCTGTTTGGACCAACTATGTTTTTTGGTAAGATGTTTTCTCATGGTACAGATTTATAACTAGATTTGTAACGTTTGGCATCACAAATCCAAGGTTCAATTTGTATCGAAATTGAAGGAATGATAACCGAAAAAATGAAATTAATCTGCATGTTAGCTTCGCTAAGACGATGATATTTCTGGTGTTAAAAAAGAAAGATCCAAATGAAGCTTTCGTTTCAAATAAAAAAAATAAGGGGAAAAAACCCCGAAAGGTTTGTTGAAGCAACCATAATCCAAAATTGCATGAAAAAAAAATCGAATATATACACTCATCATCTTGTTTTAAGGTATCATTTTGAGCTTTATGCTTGGGGTGTCAGCTGGTCAAACCGTACAGACAGCAAGATTGGTTGCTCATGAACATCTACAAATGCCAGAGAACCGTTCACTTTTCGGCGTCAAAAGGTCGAACTCTGCCGTGGAATGCGCGTTAAGAATAAGAAGGTTGGGTGGGTACGCCGCCCAATATTGTAAGAGTGGGCAAATTTGTTCCATATACGGAACGAGTAACATTTACGAAGTCATGACGGATGTAGTGGCGGATGCAGGCTGCAAGTTTCTTGTCATTCAAGACGCTCTAACAAGTATGCACTTTAGAAACAATATTTGTGTGACAAAATAGAAAATATCATGATATCCTCCTCTTGTTTTCTTGCGTTTCGCAAAGAATACAGAAGTTCACTTTTCGTCGGTCTTTTAGTGCGCTACGGGATCACATTGTATTTGACTTTAAAATGAATTTCATACCTCAAAATAATGGTTTAATATGTCAATTATGAAAATTGTTGTGAATCGTTTAAAACGCACTTAAAAGTAGCAAGCAAAGTATAGTGACCGATTAAAGAAAACGCACAAAGTTAAACACAAAGCTACTCTTTTCTATGAAACGGGTCCAAAAGGTATGTGTCTAATGGTGTGAAAGGCAAACCTACCAACTCAATTTCAATTGAAAATTGAATCCTACCGTGATTACTTTCAGAAAAAAACACGATCTTCCGTTGGCCATCTCCGCAGTCCACCGAGAGATACGTGAAATTGATAGCAACCACACCTGAGATGACTGCCATTACAGCCTGTCTGTGGGCCAAGACAACCTTTGCTGAATCGAACCTTATACATCTCCTGTCTTACGCCGTGAGTGACAACACCAATGCTTTCCTCACTGGGTTCGATGGGAATGGAAACATCTTTTTCTATATATCTAGTCAGCGAATCACAACATCAATTCCGAGTTCTGAAATTAATGATGGAGCCTGGCACCATTGGTGTTTCGCTTGGAATAATGGCGTTGGAGCGTGGACAGTATTCAGAGATGGCATGTCAGCAGCGGGGGGCACTGGTTTCCAGACGTCTAGGAGCATTCCACCAAGTAAGAAATTACCAATTATTTCTCACAAAGTCAATATCAATCTTGACAACTAGCAGAAGGATACTTCTTTCATTAGAGTTTCGGAGGTGACGTTGGTAGATTTGACACTATTATGAATTAGTAGTGCATTTGATGAAAATTTGGATCGTTTCCAAATTTGTTGTGACATACATTGTGCACAAGCACCATTTTGAATTATAAGCTTTATACACGAATAAGTAAAGAAATATTAATTTTATTTTAAGATGGAGTATGGATTGTTGGGCAAGATCAAGACAGTGTAGGCGGCGGATTTGATGTTAATCAAGCATATGTTGGTGACGTTACAAGCGTCAATAGGGAGGTTTAGCAAACGACGAACAACGAAGACGAAGTACGAAAACTAGGTTCGTACGTCATTAGTCGTAGCGGCCGAACAACGAATACGAAAACAATAGAGGTCGCTTGTGTGACAAGATGGCTTCCATTATTGATTTGGTGTTACAGGCGCTTCTTTTTGACGCTGATTGTGATGACATTTTACCGTTTTTATGTGAAGAATCTAAATCAACGTATACGACATATACTAGACACACTTATGCCAAAGAAAGTGAGTAACAATATGCATTAAA
>NW_019775737.1:175048-232901 GCF_001039355.2 Lingula anatina | reverse complement strand
AAAAAAGAATTGCGAAATTGTCATACCACAACACTTGGAAGCAAACAAGCAATGCATGACCTTATACGGACCTGAATGGCGAAAATAAACATCATCAAAAAAATGTTCACCGAAACAAAAAATAGAAATTTTAAGGTACAAAGCTGTTCTGTGCTTTTAGCAAAATGTTAAATCCCTCTAGGAAACACATTTTACTATGTACCGAATGCATGGGAGAACTAACGATATCATCAGCCGAGAATCATAGGGCACTACGCTTAGCAAAATACCAGGCCTACCGCACTCTCTCGCAAATTTGCTGCAAATTTTCTGCTAATTTGCATTAAGTTATTGTAAATTTGCCAAGCATTTGCTGCTAATATACCTAATAACTTTTCATTTTGTTAAGGGTAGGGTAAACAGGGGCGGATCCAGTATTATTTGAAAGGGGGGGGGTGTCCGCGGATGCTAAGCCAACCCTCTCGCCCAATTTGACGTGGGGCTTGGGGCCCGCTGAAGGGCCTTGACATTTTTGGTATTTTAGAGGGCAAACAGAGTCATTTGGTACGGTAGCTATGGTTCAGCTAGTAAAAATTCTAATTTCAAGAGGGGACCAGAAATTGAAGGGGGGGGGGTCAGAATTCCCTGACCCCCTTCTTTTAATCCGTCACTGGAAAACCAGATGAACCCATGTTAGAGGAGAAATTACTCCTTATAGTTATTATAATTACGTACCGTGCGATCCGTCGAACATGAAAGGTATCGGTACACGTAAATCCCACCGTTTGGATGCCACGGGGGTAATTTTTCTCTTTTTTCTTCGTTTCTTTTTCTTTTTATAAAGTGGAAGAGAGTCCTCGACATATGCGCACGCATCTTCTTTGTTGAGCATAATGTCGCCCTCGACCTTGACCTCTATATCATCTGGTGCATTCTACAATGTGAATGGTTGGGCATGTTTAGTACAATCAGGTTATATTCTGAGTAAATATGACTTAAACTGATCTCCATGACCTTAAATTGTAATACGTAAAAAAAAATTATGTAAGAGTATGTTTGTCCTAGGCTTTTAGAAATTCAACTGGAAAAGGCATAAGATTTGGTTGATATTTGGAGTAACGAAAAAGATTTGATTACAAATGTGAACGTTGGTATATATATATATTATCACATGACTTAAGTCTGATTTTAAAAAAAATCCGTTCAAATCCACAAACTAAAGATAAAATCAAACCAGAGTCAATATTTACGACTCAGAAAAGTAAACAAGTAGTGTAACCTTTACTCTACAATGCTATTCAAATGAATTAATATTTTTGCTCTAACAGCAGTTTACATCTTTAAATCTGTTTTTACCTCACATTCTGAATCTACCATTCTCTCAAACTCATCCACGGATATGATGTGCATTCGACCTTCCCGTGGTACAGCTCGTGTTGTCTGAAAGAAGAGAAAAATACCACTTGATTTTTATTCATTTTTCATAATACCAAAGGCAAAAAATTAAATGTCTTCAGCTGTCACATTGAATCATTCAAAGAAATGAAGATTTAGACAAAAATGCAAGGTTTACACCATCTTTACTTTGAAAAAAAATACATGTACGTCCGATGTCCTATACAGATATTCAATGATTATTGTTTTGCTTTTAAAATAAAAATAATAAATTTAAGAAATAATAAATAAGTTACTTCCCAGTCTCAATGGACGAAAGAAAACTGCGTTACCAAATTCTTCAGTCCCATTTTTGGGGACAGTGTTGTGGAATAAATAGTGACTAAGTTGAATAATGACTTAAATTACTGCCTACATAAACATGCCATTATTGAACGTAAGGAAAAGGCCTAAAGGTTAAGGCCAAAATGAAGCTGAATACTTTTCTCTGGGTGCTGAATTGTTAATAAATGAAAAAAAATTAAAACCATTAAAAGAATTATCATAAATGGATTTTGTATACACACAGCAGTCTGTATTATATTCTACATTTAAAATAATAATCAAATTCAAGGTATCAATACCCATAAAACGACAAATCAAAATATGTCAGCAAACAAACCTCAAAGACTCGCATTAATCCAGACAAACATTAATCAAACAATTCGTGAACTTGGGATACCAAAAAAAGCAAATGTGACTCACCAAAGTGATAAACATCAACATGTACACACATAAATTATGATGTCAGTCAACCGAAACGAACGCAACATTCCGTGTTTACACATCATTTACATCAAAGGAGAACAACAACAACAACGCTAGCAATAAGGCCATGAGAAATGTGGGAGCAGAATTTAACATGGCGTCAATGATCATGGGACTACTTTTAAAGCGAAGAAAAAAATAAAACTGGTTTCATGAAGCATTTGTTATGTTATGCACTGATATCAACGAATGTTTTTATAACTATTAGTACTTAAATAAACCTCATATTGCAATGTGCTTTGAGGAACCTAACATAGAAAAAAAACGCCAAGCTCAGTAATCCATACCGATACACGAACAGTAGAGAAACATCAAAATAATTGCTAAAAGGGTCGTTCCACCTTTAAGGTATCACAAACATAGGTATGTCTTCAGAAATCTCAAGTAGCCCTGGCCTTCTTTACTGAACAAGCGGATAAGTAAACCCCCTTTCTGACCCCAACCAAAAAACCTAGATAAGGTTTTTGCTTCAGAGTGGAACTCCCCCGAGCTTAACCCTTAAACCCCCTAACCAACACTACCTACAGACCCACAAAGATGATGCAACGACGAGGAGGAAGCATCATCGTTCTCTGCCCATATAGTAAAATAACATAAACCAAGGACAAATATCAATAGTCAACCCCGAAGCATTCAGTATGCTTGTCACATTTTCTTTTGGAACCAAGTTGCGAAAGGTAGTTAACTTAAAAAATGCCATTGATTGATGTAATATATCATGAGTAGGTAAGTAGAAGCTAAAAAAAGTTCGAAGACAGTTGATTGCCGGGTTGGGAATTAGAGTTATACAGACCAAAAGATGTGCTACAACTCTAAACAGATGTCAATGTCCTTCGAGACACAAAAACCCCATTTTTTATCAAAGTATAAGTTGTAGGTATTCAGACGAATGCCAAATATTCAAGAATATGACAAAGGTGAATAACCCTGTCTTTTCAGACTTCCAAAAATTCAAGAACTGGCCAATGAATGCCCGGATGACGTAATCAAGGAGAACCTTTGACCAGAAAGTGATGTCATATCAAAGGCAGCATGCTATAACCTACATATTTTTTATTATTCGGCTTGGCATTCAGTACACCTCACGAAACGGTTGGAAACGCGGTCAGCTGCACTTGGTTGACCTTATTCATCATCATTCAGAGCTTCAAGTGTTCCACTGTTGGACAAAATCCTCAGCATGCGGCTTCCAGTGTATTCTGTCTCGGGCTTCACACTTCCAGTTTTTTTTTCTTTTTTTTTTTAGTACTTATCTAATCCATCCATCCATCTCTTCCGAGGCTTCCCTTGTTTCCTATGCCCATATCTTGGTTTCCATTCTGTCAGCCTTATTGTCCATCTGTCATCTTTTACTACTGATATGTCCTGCTCATCTCCATCTCATTTCTTCAATTGTGAGCAGCACATCCTTCACCTTGGTCTGTTTACTTATCCACTTAATGGTCTTTCTATCTCATACCTTGTTGTTCAACATACTTCTTTCTATCGACCTCTGTGTTACTTGTAGCTTTTGTTCCATGGGTGCATTCATTGTCCTTGTCTCTGAACCATAGGTGACAGCTGGCAATACACATGCATTGAACACTTTCCTTTTCAGACTAGTAGGGTGGTTGTTCTTGACTATGACTCTGTGCTTTGTAAATGCTACCCACCCTGCATGTGCTTTCTTTTTACTTTTTTCTCCAGTGTTCTGTCGCTGAGGCTGAATCTTTGCTCAAGATATACATACTCTTATACAGCTTCTATCTCCATGCTGTTGAACTCTATTGTTCAGGGGATGGTTAGTGGTTCAAACTTTACTTTGTCTTACTGGTTTTCATTTTTAATCCACAGGGGAGGTTTTCATCTGCTATGACTTGCGGTGTTGTCTCAAGATGGTTTGGTTCATCTGCTATCACTATGATATCATCTGCAAACCTGAGGTGGTTTAGGCTGGCACCATCTATGTTTATGCTTTTCTCATGTCAATCTAACCTCTTGAATATTCTTACTAATGCTGCTGTGAACAGCTTTGGAGATTTCCTTGACGAACACCCTTTTTGGTCTTGATTTCCTTTGTCTGTGTGTGTAGTCACAGAGCAATCAGTATACATGTATCTTTGAGAATCTGCAACCATCCTCAATCCCTTGGTCTTTTAATGATTCTAATATAGACTAAGTATCTACTGAATCGAAAGCTTTCTAATTGTCAACAAAGGTAACGCATAGTGGAATGTTGTAGTCATAGCACTTTTCCTTGAGCTGCTTGCCAGTGTGGTTTACTGTTTTTTTTTTTTGGTTTTTTTTTTTTTTTTTTTTTGCTGTGCTTCATCCAGGAATCTTGTAAGCCTTTGAGTCAAGACCTTGATGTAAAACTTATACAGGTTAGATGATAAGCAGATGGTTTTATAATTCTTGGTGTCTTTCTGTCAGACCACTTCTTGCAGTCTCTTCTGTCTTCTTCATATTATGCGTGAACACTGGTGTCTTCTCTCGCTCTTTTCTTGGTGGTCTTATCCAACTCTACATATTCTATGTTGTTTCTGATATCCCTATTGTGGTCGACCTACATCATGCAAAACCAATGAAATCTACTTTCCAGCATGCCTGAAGAAAGAGGACCATTGATGTCTCTCCATCTGTAAGATTCAAGCACACACACAAACACACACACTGAGCAAGAGAAAAAAGCGAGAGAGAGGGAGAGAGAGAGAGGGAGAGGAAACATAAAAATGTTAATCCGTTTGACATATGTCACAAACCAGGGCCCTCTCAGATACCTACACGTGTTCACTCTGTGCCTTCGTATTAAAATGTATAGAACGTAAATTATCAACTTGCATAATTTCAACATTACCGAACGCTACATTAATAACCCAAATATAATGTCATATTTATTTTTGGAAAGGGAAATCAATTAGCAATTTATTGTAGTGAAGGTGTGTTTTAACAGCGTTATTTTCAGGCTTTTACATAAATCATGTCTGAAGGAATTTTACCTTCGTGATCTTGAGTCTTGCCTACTCGAATGTAATCGCTAAATAAATGCACCGTACAGAGTAATAGAAGTACGTGATAATATGCATTTCAGGCAGCTATGATGAGGTTTGTTTCCCATTAGTTCTCGTCTCTTTATTGTGAATTCAAGAAAATCACATACTAGAACAATTTTTGAGCTAAATTTCATTCATGCCTATAGCCAAGCCAAACAGGGTATACGGAAAGGGATGTGTAAGAATGAAAAAGGCGTAATAAAACTTAATCATGAATTATGTTGTACGCCCCCTCCTTCTTTGACCCCCACAGTTCTTTCAGTAAAACCGGATAGTCAAGATAAGTATAAGAACCCTCTACTGAGCACTCTATTCTTTATCCATTCATGCCTCCAAATGCATCGTATCTGTTGTACACCGGCAACCATTAAAAAGTACGTACATTGGCAATGACATGCGTGTACCTACAGTGTGTTTAGACCACCTCTCATCTTAATCTCTTCCGTATAGCATTTTATAGATTTTTAATGGACCATCGGTACGTAAAGGTTCGTGTTGTGCTGAACATAAAGAAACCGCGAGTGCTATCGAAAGTACATTCGTTCACATGGGAAGGGTATGGCTATACTTCCTGTATCAAGACGACATAGACGTGCATCCTCTGATGAAATTTTAGCTTAAAAATGTCGCAAAAATATTTTCCTCAAACACCGGCCAAACGCGTAGTTGTTCTTTAAAGGTGTCTTGTTAGGTTCTACAATATTAGTAAGAATTTTAGACTTATATAATTGTTTGGTGTATTACCTAATCATGTCTTATTTTATACGGCATTTAACGACCAACCTGTTATTTCTGCTTAAACATCAAGATATAGAGTGAATAGAATGGGCCATCTTTAAAACGGGTGATAAGTACGACGGCTTAGGACATTTTCGCTGGATAACTGCATTGACATTTACATGCCTGAACCACTATACTTAAGCTTCAACACGTTTTGTATTGCATTCGTCTACCCCCTAGGGAAACATTTATCTACTATCATTACTGTTAAAAAACAACACGGCAAAGTGAGGCCTAATTATACTTTTGGAGTCTGATCAAAGAAAACAAACCCGACTTTTATCTCTTGTCAAGGTACTTAAATCCATCTGTCGCCGCAGGTAACAAGTACCATAGACTGTATTACAACGTGGAAATGGCAGCTATAGAGATAGCTGGGTGGTTTTGCACACTATAGTGGACCAATTGTCATACATTAAATACATCTGCTCTTAACACCGGCTATGATATCAACATTTTAACTCCTCTAAATTGTTCCATTCATGTGTTTGAGCCAAGATAAACAATGTGGTTGGCGAAAAGTGGACAATGTTTTTTCTAATCCTTTCTCAATCACCAGTTGGTGAGGTCATAGCTTGGACTCATTTACAGAACATCTTTCATAGATTTTGGTTGAGATGTGGATCTTATGGTCAAAATGAGTGGTCTTGACGTGTCTTCAATTGGCCAGAATTGAATTTAATGAAAAGAGTTTGTCCCTCTGTGGACACGAAGGTTCTACCATTAGTCAGAATTGAGGTTGATAAGATGAGCGAGTCTCTGTGCCAATGGAGAAGTGTTTAAGACCATGAGAATCTCATTTTAGCCCGGTAATCTTTGGGTCTCGATGCTTGTAAATGAATGAAAGTGCCCCCCCTCCCCATTTGCTACCACAGACCGAATGGTGTTGATACCAGTTTCCATGCATAGTCGCAACCATTACTTCAGCATTTTTTATACAAAAAAATAAGAGAAAAAATTCCGTACAAAGACAAAAGAACAGAAAAACTGGAAACAATCTAGCTATGTGCCTGTCGTGGTTACGCCCCATTATGAAAAACCCGGAAATTTTGATAGTGCATTTGAGGACAAGAGAAGGACATAGAATAAATAATATCAAATGTCGCCTAAGATCTCTTTGTTAGTCGAAGAAGGACACCCTCAGGCGTTTGTGCGTGAATAGGGCACGAGCTCACAACATGTTTTACAAGGGACAGACATATGGATTGGACAAATGTGGGTGTGGGGATTCTTTCCTTAACAAACGAGCCAAGAACACCCCCTATAAAAAACGCCAGGAGCGCATCACTTCAAAGGCGGTTTATTTTATCCACGAATTGTAACACAAAATGATGACATCAGCGTCGTAGGAAATAAAGTTTATATTTTATTTACATATATAACAACGCACGGCATTCTTTTCTATAGACCCGACGGCGGGTGGGTTGCCGCATGGTTTCAGACAGGCTAGCTTACTTCAATTATGCCTTGAGGCGTGTTATTTTATTTTCTTTTTCGGTGAGACCTATGGTGTCTTAGTGCGTATATATTTAGGCACATTCCAGTTCACTCACCCCCGCAATTATAAGACAAAAAACTAGATGAAAACAGATTCAGTACAAATAAATTTATGTTATTTATGAAATCGCGTCTGACATTTGTCAGTTTGGAACGTGAGAACCATTGAAAACCTATTGCACACTTAAATCTGCACTCGCACAAGCCTCCGTAAATCAACCATATTGTAAATTAAGCGCACCATACAAATACGACGGGAGGGCGTTGCACAACCCCGAGATGAAAGACGTAAAATGACATCAATTATCCCCATATAAATCATGTGTTAAGATTATGAGTTTCATTTTCTTCGGTGAGTGTTTTTTTACTCTAATCAGCCTTTTTATTAATGCCCATGTACTATTTGCAACGGTAAAAAAGTATTCCCAAATCACTTGTCCGAATTTTGTATAAAACATGCACAACGTGAGGATTTCTATATCAAATTTAGTGACTTTAACAATGCTATGGTCATATAATAGATTTGTGAACAATACCGTACCTAACGTTTCAAGATCTATTTCATTTTGGCCACGTGGTTCCAATGTGGAGTGCTTGCTGGGAATGCTTCAAATTGCAACTTTCCTTGCACAGAAGCAGTCAACGTTGGCCTAATATGGACACGTATGCCTGGGGATTTATACTAATGAATATAACTTTATGAACATCGAGTCAGCAATAGGTGGATTTATCCATCTTTCAGTCCACTCAGTCAGTCAGTCAGGTAACTGAACACGCCCAGCCATTCAATTTTATAAAAATTAAACAGACATCCATCAGTCGTTTCCACTCTCATCGCAGACATATTAATAAACATATTAATGACAAATATTGTGGTTTTGAAAGAAAAAATAAGCCAATCGAATTTCCCTAGCGCTAAACTTTGCCGTTTTAGATATAGTTGTTCGAGTTCAGCGGTTACTGTAATAATAATTCTTAAAATATCATCATATGCCCCTGAAGCTGATCATCAGTCGGTTAAGTATGGTCAAAGAAATTGACCCCGTGACACGAGTGCTTCTTCCGGGTACAGAACAAATGCCTTGGCCGTGTAAAGAGCATGAGCATCGCCTGGACGTCTCCATTACGAACTCTTAACAGGGATGGACTTAAAGCTCTTGCCAGCAACTCACGAAGTGCCAATGAGGAAATTGGTGAAAAATATCCAAGCAAAGATACCTAATTAAGCTACTCTTTTTTTTTTTTTTTGTCAAAACTGATAAGGGAACAGACAGAATCATGCTTTGAAGCCTAGTTTGACGTAGTTATAAACGTGTCAGTATGGTAAATATGGCGTTAGGAAGACTTGTTCAATCAGAGCCATTTTAGGAAAAGTTTCCTTCATAGTTATTATTTGTCGAGGAATACACGGGGTCAAGTAGACATGTGTAAGATTTATGTACTAATTTTTAGATACAAACTTTTTGCGTGCCATTAATGTATACACCAAATTTAGATCGCTTCCATTTTTTATGCTATCAGGTAGGATGATGTGTCTTACTGAAATATAATTATATCAGTAGTATAAATATAAAAATATTTTATGCCATTTTACGTCATTTTATGGTAATCAAAAACTATGCAAAGAAAATATTCATTTGATCAGACACTGTGAAAGCTTGCTGAATATATATTTTAATTTTGCACTTTGATATAACAACTTATATAATTATAGGCAGGATCCTGAGCCAGAAACCCTTTTGAATATCCCACCATAACTGCATATACCCATCAATCTGCTTTGAATAAAAAAGAAAGGAGATTTGTTTTTATAGGGCTTGTAACCAGCTTACTCATCAAGCACATTTGTGCATTTGACTCGTGTCTGAGAGAACAGCTTCCATAGCCTTTTAAAACAGTAATAGAAATCTGCCTATAAGTAATGTTGGAGGAAATACCATACAGAAACACTTAGCTCTAAATAAAAAGAAAATCATTCAAGTTTTGCATAAACATAATGTTTTGTACAATTTGTCAAACTATTCATACCGCTTCCCTTCCTGTACTCCCAGTGCAAACCCATCATTACAATAGGAACTACAAACTACAATAATTCTGTAGTTATCATTGCTAACAAGCAATATCCCTTAATAAAGCAGTAAAACCCACGAGGGTCAGCCGTTTCATCGTAAACCCCAAATCATAACACCATATAAAGGCCTCTTAAACTTGTGTGGGTCCCATTCTGGGCGCGTTTTAAATGTGGGAACACGGCGACAGTTCCCTTCACATCTGTTCCCCGCTTCCCTCAAGTCACGAGTCACTTCTTAAGTTCAAAATAACATGTAGATAAAAACGAACACCTGTGCGCGGGGAAGATCTGTTTACTAATAAGCCGAGGAGGCCATGGCGTACTGGCATGTCAAAGGTCAAAGGTCAGAAGGTCATACGATATGCGTGACACTAGATCTCAGACTACTTACGTTATTACTGAGTTATTACTGAGTTCTTATTGAGGCTCAGTTATTTGTGCTTTATGGTTGGCCCTGCTAGCAATTACATTTTTCCAAAGTAATTAGTGTTGTTATACACTACATGTGATAAATGTACGTGTACGTGTCTTTCTGTAAACTACGTTTGCTTGTTTTTCAATTATTTCGACAATGTTTTTGTTAATAAATCCGACTGTTAGCGTACTTTATATTCAATACTTCATTTCATTCGGACAATATGCCACGAACTATTTCAGTTATATCAGATATATATATATATATATATATATATATATATATGCTTAAATACATTGTACCATACTCTAGCAACAGATTATTAACCATTTTAGTATTGCTTTTGTCTTATATGAGAGCGATTTGATATGACCCGCAATAAAGCTTTAAAAGGTACAATTTTAGTTAAATTGTTTAAAACAGAATTACACATACAGGGAATATTTCAGATACAAGTGCATAAAAGCCAGTAAATATAACGTATACTTTTAAAACAGAAACTGCATAAATCCATAAAGAGTATAATTTATACAAATACAAAGAACATAAACTATAGCATCAATGCATCTAAACAGACAGTAAGAGAACGGGAGATGTGTATCACCTCTCTCTCTTTAATACAATTCAGACAAAAGTCGCATAAACACAGATAATTGCATTATAATTGGGCAATTGATGAGTATCATTTCTGTACGGCCAGTCCCACGACCAAGAGGTCATCAGTTTAAAGCCAGCTATATTTACATGACATCCATAAGACACGTATTACATAAACCGTAGCCGTAACGACATAGATTACGGTTAACTAGCTATGGCAAGACGATGAATTTGATGAACTTAGTTTGACTTATAACTGACTAATACTTATTGCCTCCCTCTGTCGACGTTATTTTTAAATAATATATATATATATATATATATATATATATATATATATATATATATATATATATATATATATATATATAATTTATTGAGCACTAAAATGTTTCAGTACATTTTGCAAGCCCTCTAAACTACTTGTATATAGATACATTTAGTACAATCTAGACCTAAATTTATATATATATATATATATATATATATATATATATACTGGACATTTCGGACAGCATCGACTTAAAGCCAAAAAAGTCTAAATATTTGCATACAAATGTATTGTACACCTTCGTTAACCCCACAGCAGCAGTGTTTTTGGCGACATATACTCTGTCTATGATTATCGCTTTGCACCTGGCTCTAAATCCTTTGCAACTAAATAATACAAATGTTTTTTTTTTTTTTACTTAAGTTTATAAATTCTGTAGTTTAATATATAGATAACAGTTAATGCAGCGCCGCAGAAAGAGCCAGTCATTTTGCAAATTTGGAATGTTACCCATTTTGACGATCTAATGACAATAAGAAACAATGAGAATTAAAGCCTACACAGCCTACCAATAAAAAAATGTGGTTGTTTCTTATGCCATTTTGAAAACTATCTTGGAACTTTTTTCTGAAAAGGCTTACCAAGCCCTTCAAACCACCACTTGAGTTTCACGAAGCCAACATAAAACCAACTCTGTGATGAGAAAGGGAAACTTTGACTTCATTAAACCACACATCAGAAGGTTTGTTTCTGCTGTGGTAAAAACCATATGATATGATATACTATGATAGCGTGTGCATGGCAGAAGAACTAATGCACAAGTCTGGGACTTTGCTGTCTAACATCAGAGACAAAAGATGACAACCACATTTACCTCCTGTATAAGTGATGATGAATACGCGATACCATGAACATGTACGGATACATTTCAACACATCTGGGCCTTGTTCTGTGGTCAGCAAATATGATTAGTTTAATAAGATAATTGAACAAACGCATCCACATTAAAGGGCTTCGGATGATTCACGCCGATATGGTGCCTAATGGTGAAGGTGTGCTACAGCGTTTTCAACAATTGTTATTATATGTATATCAAACGGAATGTTTTGATGATGGTAGCGGGTACACAGATGTAAAATTAATCATGGCCAATAAACTATATTGTGAAACTCGTAACGTACAGAAGAGATACGCGTATGATGTCATTTTCACAGTGAGATAAAGAAGGATGGGCCGCGGGGAGTGACACATCTCGCCCGTGTTAAACCTAACCCAAGGAGCTCTGTCACTTGTTTTACGGTATATTCAACTTCGGTGCTACACGTTGTTTTTATTCACTCATAATGAATTTTCCAATTTTCCAACCATTTTTTCATTGACAATGGGAGAAGGCACTTACCAAACGATGGCACACGATGTTTGGCATTTATATTTATTTTCTTTTGAAAAAGCTATGTTTACATGTAGGTTTCAGAATATCTTGATATCCTATGGGCGGCCTATAAAATACGTCATTATTGGGTCAGCTCTTTGGCATTCTTATTTTTCTCACCAGGTGAAATCTACTGGAAAAACGTGACCTACTTTTTAATAAGGTCAAACTAGGTCTGACAAGACAATCCCAAAGCACAGCTTCCTTAATACGTAAGATGCATACCGGGTTCGACACGAAGGGGACGTGAAAATAAAAATAAAAAAATGACCATAAGAACGACGTTTTAAAACAACAGCCTTGAGGTCAGACTGTGGCTGGCTATGGAAAGTTATTTCCCTGTGTGTATTTTGACAAGTATCGATGGAATCAGCTTTTTTATTTATATGCTGACAACATAATCCGTAAAATGAATTAAACATGGGATAAATCATAGGACTTTGATGCACCCCTCTTTCTCGGATAAAAACGCTCTCCATTATTCAAAACTTGACTCCCTCAGCACCGAGTGCACCTGATGTCACAATTTAATCACAGTCAATCTGTCTGTGGCGCAAAATTCCCTTTAATTAGAACCCACTTAATTAGTACCCACTTAATTAGTACCCACTTAATTGGTACCCACTAAATCTGGCGGCAAGATGGCTTCTGCAGATGACACGAACTACGATTACCAATGTATCTCTTGGTGCTTCTTATTGTCTCTTCTAAATGGATATTAATATGAGAAATCATCGTGACAGGAATGGTAGTCCGGAAGGACCGTGGTCCGTTCACCATTACTTAATTAGTACAGTTGACATTCGTCCCATATACTAACCCCAGTACTACGACTAACCCTAATAATAAATGTAGTAATCATAAGGGACCCCAGACTTGCATTCCCAGGACTATCATTCCTGTCACATGAGTACTGTTTGAAAATGACATTTTGTATTGACGTAAGTGATGTACACAGTGTAATTTTGTCAAAAAGGAAATGCCAAACTTAATTCCAGTTTTTACAATGAACTTTATGCTTAGACGAAGGGTGCTGAATTTATTCACCAAATATCTGCGAAGCCTCTACTGACAAAGCCTGAAATTACGCTTTATCATATAATGTCATTTACCTACTGTTTATACCAAATGTTTTCCTTGTACAGACACTGAACACAACAAGTCAACACTCAGTCCATTCGTTTTATGAGAAATTACGGAATTACCAAGGAAGCACATAAACAGTAAGGCAAGCATTACGTGACATTGCTCTTAGTACCTTAAACGTTGGTACCCATATCTGTACTCTCTTACGGGTTATATCACAAACCATAATTGGACAACAGGGCATACAATAAAAAATCGATGTTGCACCTGACGTTCTTGCTACGATACATTGGCCGGTGGTGGTTTTACGATAGCGTAATGGCGATTTTTTGGGGCGATGCCTTTTTGAACAAGATAATCAGTACCAATCACTTCGTGTTTCACCGCGGCGGCCAGAGGGAAAATCAAGTGTGGTTAAATTAGAAAACTGTCGCTTAAGGGCGGGCAGTTAAAATCCAGGACTTAATACCGTGTAATGGATAGCGTTTTACAAAAGGCGGTAGGTTTTTATACTCAAAATGTGCCCAAGGACCCGCGTTTAGTTTTAAGAATATAATAAAAGGGTTGAAATTCTTTAAGCGGTCATAAATGACATGAAAGTATTTACCGGCAGCGTTGAATATTCAATTTAGTCCCCCGTAGTGTCAGGAATGAGTCTCCTAAAAGTCAGATATCTCAATGGACAACAAAAAATCTGTCAACGCAATTAGCTGTGAATTCCAATTAAAAAATAAAGAGATGTTAAGATGACTCAGAATTATTCACTTACACCAGAAGTACATTTTACCGATCAGGCAGTCATCCTTCTTTAGTTTTCAACTTGAAACTAATGCTTTTTTATTTGTGGTTTCCGTCTTTGTCATTTCCTATGCCCTTCCATTCCGTTGTCTGTAATAATAAATCATCAGGCATAACAACACAAGTCACGGCCGTTAAACAGTAAAATTATTGCTTAACTTGCAACCGTACACGTGATTGACTATGCAAGCAAATAACACTGAGGGTTATGTCTTTTGTTTTTCTTAAATGGGCGACATATTCATCACGAGAAATTCACAAGCTCATCAACGCTTGATGTGAGTCATAAGTGCTGAACTTCAACGCCATTAGATTGTTAAAAAATGGGATTGTAACACATTCCGAGCTCGTTATAAACTTAAGCATTATTTGATCATCAGACTTAACTCATTTCCTAACACCTTTAAACATCTAAATGAGTCTCTATTACAAACAGAGAATGTTTCATATCCAGACCCATTATCCGGAATCTTATATGTTGAAATGTGATGATTTCTGTTCATTTTTTCATTTGCAATCTAGACTAGCCGGAAAGTATGTGAACGGGGACAATTGGTGAGTCGCCATTTCAAATCCAACGGCCTCGTGCTAGCTGGTTGTTTCCTTAATTGCAGGGGTGTTCCTCTAGGAAAAGGAATTGCCACCCAAAAACTCCGTTATCAGTTCCGACCCATGCCAAATGCACCCAATGGCCAGGTTCGGACTTTTCGAACCCCGTCATTACTGACCCGTTGTCCAGGCCTATCTGACCCATCTTTCCAGTGCTTGACCACCCAGCTGGCTTATCACCCCTCGAGCTGCAAATTACCCGAGCAGTTAAGTTTATCACGTAGCGTCACCCCTGGTCTAAGTATCTATCTCCACCGCACATCAAATAATTTACCCTGAGTCATCATTTTTCGACTTCTTCAACTTTATAATGGGTAGTTAGGAGCAATGACTTTGGTTGATGATAATAAAGAGATGTCGTCTGTTTCGGACACATTTTCCCGCTGAAACGTGGCCGTTTTTCATGGGTCGCATTTGGGCTGTACGTGTGCGTGTGTATGGAACTGTGTTTGTGCGTGTGAACGAGACAGGTTTTCCAAAGTTATTCAATTATTTCATCTCTTGATAATTTGAATTGAAATCATACTCGATTGAGTTATAACTTAACACAGTTAGAGATAACATTTACTTTCGATGTTGGTTGAATAAAAAAATCCAATACTTATAAAACGAACAATTAACGCGTGTCGAAACACATTTATTCACTCAGTCAGAAAGCATGGACCGAACCGTTTAAGCTTATGTTGTTGGAACGTCAATACATGGCTGAACAGACCGTAAACATGACATTTACGTAACAGGGCAAGGATTGCCTTATACAATAAATAAATAATGTGCAGCTGTGAGAGACGAGGCAGTCATGACAAATTAAATGATAAAATAGTGCCCGCTCTCTCCCTCTCTCTCTCTCTCTCTCTCTCTCTCTCTCACACACACACACACACACACACACACACACACACACGCAGTCCAGATTAACCCGTGTATATTTCGTCAAATAACACAACATATAACTCAAGGGTTGAATCAACGCCTTCTACCTCCACCCCAATCACCCCACCCCACTCCCCTCCCCTTCCCACCTAAACTTATCAGACGACACACCAGATCAATTGAGGTTAGAATGCCTCCAAGTTTGTGTTGGACATCGTTTTGTGGCAGAGTTCAACTTATCTGTCCAGCCCATTAATACATGGATAATGAATCGCATACTATCCACCTTTAAGCTACTAACAGGTTATCTTAACTGGACACTGTCCAAGCCTCCCGTGGCAATTTTTGACATACCAAACGAAATGCAGAATAACCTTCCGCCACACGCTGGGCACCCATGTGTCTTTTCTTTAAATGATAAAACGTTTGGATATTATAGATATTTGGTAGGCTGTGTACTGTTTGTAGGCTGTTGGTAGGCTGTGTACTTGAATAGGATGGATCCCCCTTGTTTATGTTTGGGGAAAGTATACAAGACAATGGAATGTGACAAAAGAGTAAAATATTGCGCCCACCCCACCCCCCACCCCCCACCCCAAAATAATAATAATAATAATAAAATTATATCTTGATCCTATGTGAATCAGTATTGGCCAATTCGTAACCAATATCCACGCTTGCTTTATAATAATAAAGTCGTGGGCTATGTTTGAGTGCTGTGAGTTTGTACGTGGAAGTTAAAGTCATTATTCTAACTAAAGTTATAGTGTGTAAGCCTAACCAAATCAGAAAAGTGCAAAGGCCAGGAAAGGTCACGTCGGTGTCCATTTTCACGGCCCAAATAGCGTGTGTGCCATGCGTGGATAGAAAGGTCATTTTGGTGCCTTGCTCCAGAGTCATCTTTGATATGATTAAGCAAATTCTCTGAATTTTAGATGAGAATTTTTGGGGGTAGTTTGGGGTGCCTAACCATGGCATATGAAAAAAAAATTAAAAACGTAATCAAATAACATTGGTGACGAGTGTGGCTATTCATTGTTATACAGTATTATGAAAAATTACTTTTTTACTGTAGTTTGCCGATTTAAATAAAGAAAACGAATGATTTGCACATCAAACCAAAATATCAATATTTCTTTATAAAATATTCATCAACAAACCCATACGACAAGCACCGACTATAATATTTGTGTAAAAACCACTCTCATTGCTCTTGTATCCAGCTGGTCACTGCAGACTCTCCCCCACGTGACGTCGTAAAAGTCACCTGACTGGATGACGTCACACCAACCACCTGTTCTCACCCAGAGATCACAGAACGAGAACAGCGGAAGAGGAAGCGGCATAAAACGACAGACCTGTTGGCAACAGATTGCGCAGTGCTTGATCTAAGGACATAATAAAAGACAAAACAAGAATAATATCCCCCTAGTTCGCAGAAAAAGAGATTTAATGTCAGCCCCCGACTGAAGGTTAAGATGCAACACGCTACTACAAAAATGCAACAGTATTTGCATGTCATGAAAAAAAAGTACTGCTTGTTATGTACGCTGCAGAACAATACACATCAACGCTGTAGCTTTGAAGGACACCTTGAATTAAAGAAACTGCTGGTTGTACGGTTTCTGGCATATCAGTCAACAGTTATGTGTATATAATTTCTAATAGTAAATGATCAATTCATCCCAGTTTTATCGTGGTCATAACCACGTGTTACTTCTAACCTTAGCGCTCATTACTTTGACTTGGGGATCTCAAATGATATTTTAGCCCTACAAGCCACCTGACCTAACTTTGACTGACATGTGTACGTAACTCCAGTCAAGGCCACCGACTCTTTAAAATGATTTACTAAGTTTTTCACCCTGTCAACTTTGGGAGTAAAGTGATGAGTGAACACTAAGTGCATATCATCTTCTTAGCGGTACCCCAAAGAAAAAAAAATGGTATGATAAAAGCAGGGTCTGATTTATGAAAGAGCGTTGTTGTTGTTATTGTTATTGTTGTTGTTTGAATTATTCAACTTTAAGAAAGGAGATGGGCAGATATAACACAATACATATTATTAACATAAACTTAACACATATACGACTACCAAAAAAATGATACGATGTTGTTTCATTTTATTATTTCATCATGAAAAGCACATTTCATCGCCACCTCTGTTCAAATTTACTCCACGAAGAGTCACAGTGTGTTTGGCAGTGGAATGTGATTAGAATAACCAGTATGTTAGCTTGTTGTGACTATTGACAAAAATGGTATCTAAACGGTATGTAATTTTATTAATTAATTAAAGAAGTAAATTTAACGGTGTCTTTATCAATATTCAACCCACGTAAAATTATCGACAGTTGTTCACCCAGTCCGTCAGCCGGAGGTCAACAGCCGGCATCACGACCCGACCAATATGTGAAACTGTATAAATAGTAACTTTGTGAACAGTTTGCATTGCGAATTTCTTTGATTAGGATTTACATAAATAATTAGACTCCAGACACCCTGTGTGGAAAGATACGCAAGGTTCCATATATAGAAATGTAGCCATCATCGTGCTTATTGATTATCATGGGGGGAGGGGGGAGAGGTGTTAACACTCGTAAGATTGTATAGAAATGAAGTAATTGGGATTTCCCTGCCCTAAGAGAGATAAATAACGTAACCTATATTAATCCAGAAGTAATCGTCAACCCTTGGTGACGAGCAGGATTACATGTATTATAACCGGAGAGTTTGCGCCAAGAGCACAGCGCTGACAAAACCAAGATAACACATATGACTTTCTCATTTTTCTCTTGACAGACAGGGTGATAATATTTTTAAAAAAGACAAACTCAACCCCAACAGACCAGTCATTCTGACAGCTGCTGTAAACGGGCGTGGTTTCAAACAAAATTTTTAATAAAAGTGCCGGCTTGGACATCGGCGCTGAAGCTGGTAATTGGTGATAACTATACGGTCACAGATTGGAGAAAAATGCCTGAAATTATTTAATTATTTGCAAGACGGGGACTGTGACTTTCATTATGGCCCATTAGGTCTTTGTGAATTGTAAAATTGCGTGTTTTGATGCCATAGAGCATCTTTTAACTCAGGTTAGATACCCAGACCTTGTTTATGCTGACAACAAGCAAGTGACTTTGTGACGTGGTCCCTAAACAATCTATCTTATAAATAAAAATGCTGAATCAGTCACGAATGTGGTGCTTTTATAAATTACGCAATTAAATGAATTCCGGAGTCTTATAGTCTAGAGTCATGCGGTATACAAATAGAAAAAAGTTGTGTGAGAGAGAGAGAGATAGTTGGGGGGGGGGGGGGAGAGGGACAATAAGTACATGTAACAATAATGATAATACCACTTCTGGAAAGCAACACATTTCCGACAAAAGACACATATTGAATCAAGTCGCTTTCATCTGCAATTCATCCATCGCGTTTTTAATACTTTACAAGACCACAGGTGTTGTTCGATAATTAAGTTGGGCCTTTTTATCATTTCCCATCCCACTGAAAACCTCTTTCCACAAACAAAATACTGGGCTTATATCTCCGTAGCATCGACAGTAATAAATTGCTATTTTGATGAAAAAGATTTCAAGAAAAAAAACAAATTATAGGGTAAACCGTGTAGTTAAAATGCAAACGATAAAATGAAACGTTTAGGCAGACAAAAATTAAGAAGACATAAGGAAAGCGTGGAAAATCTTTCGGATAAGTTAAAGTATGTACATGGAAAAAGTGGAAATTCGAACAGGATAAATATAGTTAATTAAAAGATATAGTCCATTTTATGTACATGGTAATCAACTGAAATAGTAAAACTGAACTGAGAGTCGCCAAACACGGAAGTGAATTGATTCCACGTGCTACAAATTCCTTCACTATCTTAGTTAGCAAAATCAATTGAATTTTCAATAATTTACGTGTTTTTAAATGAAATACAACATGCCTGCCAATTGAGAAACTCTGACATGTTAAATTTAAATATTTTGACAACATTCACCAACACAACATACTGGTAGTAATTGAACTGTATAAGGATGAAGTGAGTATATATTTATATTATTCAGTTGTTCAATCTTAAGCAAAATACCTCATAATAGAAGGGTTGGGGTGTATACATTTTTACTGAAAAAAAAAACAGCATCCCTCTAACCCCTACATACACAAAATTATATCAAAACCAACACAGGTGAATGCAAACCACGCCTCCCAAAGCAGAGCTAGCGCTCTATGCCATATTATCAGCGTTTTGATATCATCTTTAAAATAAAGGTGTTAAAACCATGATTTACGTTACTACACTGATGCACGTTCTGGGACCTTAACATGTGGAACCGTGACCCGTGTATGGTTATGACGGGCATGCTGTATCTCATCGCGTTCTGGAGAGGAGAAGGGTCTCATTAATCAGGTACCATGAACGAGACTTTGGTATGATACAATTTGAGTCAAGGCAGATGTATATGTAAGCCCTAAGTGTAGGCCAGCTAGCCAATGTTGATAGATTCACTTTCGGTGCAAGCGAGAGGAAGAGGTGTCAACACACACACAGTACATTCACGAGAAGAAAGAAAAGAAACCAGCATTAAAAAAAGTGCCAGGTGTGTTTTAAAATGTCGCGTGTCTTATTAGCTGTCCTTGTAACTAACATTCACATTGAAACAACGCGTGAGCCTGCTTTCGTTTAGCTGATTTAAAGAAAGGGGTTTACACAAGGGTCTGGGTTCAGATTCAATCGTAAATTGGCTCTATACTTTTGCTTCAAGATGTATAAAACTCATGGTTTTCTGTACGGGACAACTATTTTTGTTTTTAATAAATAATTGGATATAAATCATGTTTTGCACTCAGTTTGGAAGGTAAACGGCTAACATGCTAAAATAATAGGCACACAAAATCGCTTCAATGTGTATGGAAGTGCATACCAGAGAAATATTATCTCCGATTTTGTAAATAAATGGGTATAAATGGCAGGTTGCACCTAGATAGAGAGGAACACAAAGACTTGCAGAATATGCATGGGAAGCTAGGGATATGAATTATTAAACGGTAAGGTATGTTATCTACAATAAAATCCCTTTAATGCGTCTTGATGTTCTAGATTCGACGTGCTGAATTTTAATAGCCTTCTATCGACGTTAAGCCTTTTTCACTTCCGGTATCCAAGTCTCGACAGCGTCATTTCATTCTTAAGTTACACGCTCGGCAATTTTCTCTCGTTTTCCTGTACCACAGAAGCTGGTAATCTTTGAATGAGTCCCCTACACACAAAAAAATCATTGATATCTTAGGGATACGACACAGTATGCTATGCCGGGTATGTGGTGAAAGAATGCCCGAATGCCAAGGGCAAGTATGAGAAAGAAAACATAAACATGCTAGGTATACAACTTATAGCCGAATCGGCCACAAAACGTGAATTGCATAGAAATGCGCCAATTCGTCCTCATTTTGCATTACCTTCAGAGCCATTAACACTCAAGATGCCTTTGGAATATCACTTCCTCAAGTAGAAGTCGGTGACGAGGGTGCCAATATAGAAACAAAAAAATAGGAAGAGGGGGTTATCTATCCCGGAAAAGGGTCACGTAAGAAAAAATTTTGGTGACTTACCCTGTGCGTGACGTCGCCTTCTGTTCCTGCATCTGAGGACCTTTCCGAAACTGTGTGTAGAGAGACAATCGATGTATTCTCCGAAGATTTTCCGTCCTCTGAGACTGAGTTTGCGCCTTCCGCCATGGCGGGAGCGCTAGGAATACTGGTATCGTCTGCTTCTGAATTGTCTGCGGGATTTGTCCCGTGAGTTGAAGACGGAATGGAAGAGAGCGGCAGAGAGGCATTGTCTCCTTGACTTGAACCCGTCTGCTGCCCGGATAGAACTGCCAGTCTGGAAAGCGCTAGGTCGGCTCGTCTGCTCGAACCGGACCCAGCGTTCTTTTTGATAATTTGAGAGAAGAATTGTTTAGCAACGGGCATACCTCGCCCCCTTCCACTACCGCTACCTCTCCACTTCCCTGAAAGATCGTCTGCGGCGGAGAGTGCAACATTTGAAGCAGACGATGACTGAGGATTTGAATGAAAAGCTGGGGAGCTGGGTCCCTGTGGTGATCCCTGTGCTCTCGGGATATTCCCATTCGTTTTTCTCCTGTGTCTGTGTAACAGCCATAATGTCCTGTGTGTTGGAGGGGCCTCCGCCATGACAATGCTTACAGGCTGTGAGGCGATGTCCGCCGAAAGAGGGGCGGAGAATACACTCCATATTGCTCCTAGGAGATAGAGGTACGATAGCACACTCTCGGCGCTGAGAGAGGAACGAAATCTAAGAGTTATCCGCATATTTCTTCGCGTTGGCCTGCTTTGACATAATGTACCGTGTCCGTTCGTGAGGCAAGTCGTTCGCAGGATCGTTTCAGGCTAGAAAGAAAGATTACAACGTCATATCTGAGCTAAAATCGTAATTCATCTACCTTTCCTATATTGTAGGCCCCAGCGTTTTGTGACTGTATTTTGGTAGCGTCGACGGAGTCCTTACACGCGAGAGACTCCGCTTGCATGCAGTAAAATATCAACGCCGGTTATAGTTTAAGAAAAAAATGCAAAACAATGTAAAATCCGCCCTATCTTGTGTAGTCGACTACTTGTATGGTTGTAGCCCAGTCAGCAGTAACAGCAGGCATGGACTTAGTTTGTAAATGAGTATTTCAGGTCGTAAAAAAATGTCCTTACTTTTTCCCCTATCCTTTCCTTGCACATGGACCACTTGACACTTGAATCAATGCAGCTTGTGAAATTATTCTTCAGTAATTATAGAAATACTACTACGCAGGCTGGCTGTGCACCGCCTCGGGGCAGGCAGTTGACTGAAGTGGATTCCCAGCCGTTAAAAGAAATATCGCCCTCGGGGCTACGCTAAATCTCTCTTTAACTTCCAGTCGTCACCGAGTGTAAGTCCTACGATAGTAGACAGCGTAGTGCGTCAACGACAATGCTACTTCTGTAGTAAAAATAATTAAATCGCGGCGTTTTCAGTGGTCGTTCTGGTAGTGACGGTAAAACTGTTATTACTACCGAGAGCCCATATTAACATGGTATGTCCCAGTCCGCGGTGATATCGATGTTGGCTTCAACAATCAGCGGTTAATCTCACTTGTCCGGGTCCCACAATATTCTTTTTCGTACTTTATCAAAAATCGACGCAAAAAGTCAGTGAGTCCAAGAAAACACGACCTACTCCATGCGTCAGCCACGTTAAAAGTGAACCTCAACAGAGCTTGAAGGAAGCGGTATCTGATAGATTAATTGTTGTCATGCCCCTCTCGTGAGGCACCAGGCTTAATGGGTTGAGTCAGGAACGCCTCTGTGCGTCGAGATCTACCGTTAGCGAGAGTCTTTAAGCCAATAAGGGTCGTTTCTCAGTTCTGGCTCTTCTACTGCGACGGCTGTGCGAGGTCTGGGGTTAAGTAGCGTTTCCTCTCTACTCCGCCGAAATCCAACGTGTGGTCAGATATTATAATTTCACAGCTGCCTGCGCTTGGTCGCGTTTGTCGCTCTCCTGAAAATAACAGAAGGGGAAAGGAGGTCCTTAAGTCGCTTTTATCGAAATTATCATCTTTTATATGCAAGATAGACAGATTCCTCACTTCTTCAGCAGTCAGATGACCGACCTCCCGAACCGCATCGCTCGCTTGTTATGTGTCACTGATACAAGAGAGAGAGAGAGAGAGAGAGCGAGCTTGATTTTACCTCGACAGTATCGTAAAACGAAAGGCCAGCCTCTCTCCACTTTAAAACGCTCGTAGAAAGAAAGAGATTAAAATGTGCCTTATAAATATATGTATGCAAATTACGTGTAACAGAGGGTTCACAGCATTATGCTCTATAAGCTTTAATACTCCAACACGCGGTGGAATATGTATGCACCTAGGTCGGTTATTTATAATATTGCCTGCCACATGTCATGAATTAAGTTTTATCAGCGATTTAAAAGCGACCCGCCCTTAATGTCTGTTTATTAGCCTCACGCATTACCCTAAGTTGATAATTAGCCACACTAGACTAACAGTAAATTGGTGTGAATTGTTTGCACGCGTCTACGTATGTGGGTAGAGGCTTACGCGCGCACGGGAAAACGCGCACACGAGCAAGTGTCGATGTATACGCATTGTTTTTTTCTTTTCTTTATCTTTCTGCCTTTCCCCGTCCGTCCTCTCTCTCTTTCTCTCATCCCATCATCTAATATTTATCAATATTTTGGAATCACACTTGATTTTTTGCACAGTCAAAAGTTATACTCTTTCTCTCTCTCTCTCTCTCCTCATTAATATCTGCAGAAACTAATACGCCCACACAAATCCCCACAAACAATAAAAACACCTTCAACAATTAACACACCCTGTCAAATAAACGAAACCCATATCTTCTATTACTACGTGTATTAGGCACCGCCTTCAAATCCTTGTAATAAAATGACATTAATTGTAAACGAATACTTTACGGTTATCTACCTTCGTCTTTATATTTAACAGCAGAAACGGCCTTGTCACTCTGACTGAAAATGACTAAATGACGCATGGCGTGTTAGAACAGGTATTTTAAGGTCTTTTAATGTGAGATTAAAAACCCAATAAGAAAGAGACATTCTGACATTATTAAGTAGTGACGGGTATTAAGGCGCCGTGACAAATTGGTGCGCTGTGCTATTAAACCCTCAAAAAGGTGAGAATAAATTTGTTTCGGAACTTTATTGTTTATTGCCCTCGTCGTGCCTCGACTGAAGAACGAGACTGGTTGCGATGAAGGACTTAGTATTTTTATTGATATTGATTGATAAATAATGTTGTACAAATTATTTGAGACCACTCCCCCCCCCCCCCCGTCCTTAAAATGCTCTGAATATTTCTCAAGTAAAATATCTTATCGAACAATTCTGTGATGAAGTAGGAAAAAATAAACTTCCGAATTGTTTTTAAATGTGTTCACAATTTTCTTATTTAATACGTCATTCTTAGTCATCAGTTTTCTGCGTTCTTTGTGAAGGAAATGAGTGGGAAAAATAGCGGCATATTCACTCGCGAAAGGTTTCAATTTACCGCTTGCATGGACATCGATTTAATTAGGTACGACAACGACCACCATGATGCAATTTTATTTCGATTTATTCTAAAAATAAAATTTACCTTTACGTAGGTACTATCTGTCTCTTTTTTTATCAAAACTGAGCATGCCAAATTGGTAATTTGTTATTGTGTTGCATTATTCAAATAAAGGTATTTCATTATTACTGCGTAGATCTCAGCAGAGGTGACTTGAAGTATATAAAGAAGAAAAATTAATTAAAAGACATAAACGTTTACATTATCCTGCGACTAAAATTGTCATATTGTTTCAAAATGCCCCACCAGTCTCGTATTAAACAACGGTTATTTCATAGCACGAGCAGGGTCTCGCTATCAATGTCAAATCACAGTTTTAAAATCGACAGTTTTCTCAGCCACCAACAAAAACATTAGCATTATAGAGACGCGAGACTCAAAGCATTAATTTCAACATAAGGGTAATAAATTCATGCGCCCCACGTAAAATATTTCCGTGGGCAATTACTCCAAAATTAATATCTTTTATTTGTAAAATGATGATAAACCTAGCGGTTGCGTCCTTGAAAAAACAAAGGCTTTGGGAAGAAAAGTACGAATTAAACAAATTGGTCTGAGAAGATGATTTTGTCTAGTAAATTTTCTTTGCTGACAAGGGCATCGTTAGTCAGCAGCCAAGATAAAATAATGTTTATATTTAGATTTCTTTGTAGCGTGTTTTATATATTCTTCCTTGTTTTTTGTTTCGCCTTCCTATTTTCTTGAGTTTGATTGTGAGTGGCTGTGCGAACGTGTCCTGTTTCGACTTTCTATACATTATATTTCTCTCTAACTCTCAACTTATCGTTTGAACCACGATTCCACGATACTCGATGCGAAACCCATTGATCTCTCTCTCTCCTTCTCTCTCTTTCACACACACACACACACACACACACACACACACACACACACACACACAATTCCCCCCTCTCTCTATGTCTCTCCCTCTCTCTCTCTCTCTTTCATTTATTCCCTCTCTCTTTCATTTTCATGTTCATGTCACCTACGTTAGCAACAATATGCAACTTGAAAAAGTATGATACACAACTCATTGCTTGATTTCCATGGCAACATGCTATAGACACCAGAAACATCTCGAGAAAAAAAAAAAGCCCACTCACCTAAAAGTGCTTTGCAGAAGTACATCAATCTCCGTCATTCTTGCTTGTGCAGTATCTTGTAGAAATGCATTGAAATGACTTGCCAATGACAACAGTTACCCGTCTACGGGGGTTGTCAGGGGAGACTTCACAATAACGGAATTAATTTGTTCAGTGGGGGAGAAAAACATAGGCGGACAGGCTATCCCACCTTTAAGAGAACAAAAATACTTGACATTTTCTCAAAAGGACAAATTCATGGTCGAGGTGTCACAGCGGAAGATGATCAGCATTTCCAAGCTATACATCACCCAGAGGCCGTTCGCCTACATCACGCTGCGTCACACCACGCAAAAAAGTGCATAACGTTCCCATTGTCTCTCCCCAAAATTTCCGCGACCGCCCATCACGTGACAGTGGAGTTCTCACGGGCGGAGGAGCAGAACTTTAGACAAGGGATTCCTAGTCATGAACGCGCTGAATGCCCCGTAATTAGATATTAATGATATGGTATCGTTGAACAACAGTTAAACAGGAAAAAACGGGACCCTTAACCCCCCGATAACCGACGCTGCTATGCACATATCTTCCCGCTCGTTTTTTCCTTCTTTTATGTGGTGACATTTCACGTAGTCATTTTAAGTTCTCTTTGAAGTAACAGAAGGGCGGTTTGCCTTTAGATCAAACTGATAACATTTAACATTTGTAACTATCGAAGGCATTAGAAAATACCCCAAAAAGACGAAGAACAGATAAGACAATTTACAAGCTGTGTGTAAATTTTTATTTATGATTTTCTTTTGGTCTGCAGTTACAAAGATACATACATTTGGACTTCAAGTTGGATATCTTTTTTAATAAATATAATTAAGATGTACTCTAATACATAATTTGTTGTTTCATTTTTCAAAAGCTAAGAATCATCCACGATTATAAAGCTTCACATACAAATCGTGATAGTTACAGCGAATTTGAATCTAAATTATGAAAAAAGACATTTTAAAGATAAACTATATAAGTAAATGTATTTTGTTTGCTATATCTTCCCTGTTTCCATGAGATAAAAGTGGTAGCTTAAGGCAAGTATAAATAAAGAAGTAATTGAATAAACACTACTGACGTTAAATCCAATATAATTGACCTCAGAAATAATATTCAAGTCTATACACGATATCAATTGGTATTATACATAATTTATTACCAGGAACATTTAATGATGTATAAAATGTATATCAGTGCCTTAACCACCAAGAGAAAAATTGATAACTATCAAATACATGAACATGTATGAACAGCAAGAAAGAAATAAAGGCATTGGGTGAATTTTGTTTACTTACAACCCCATCCTTCTAAAAAAAAAAAAAGTCCGGTTCGGTGTATGTTGAAAACAAAGTAACAGACTCTCCTTAAATGGTCAATGGTTATTATCACCGAAGTTCTGAACTAGCACGAGGAAGTGCATTTTATTCACTCCACATTTTGTAACCGCCAAGATGTTTTATGATAACAACATCGAAAACTACGGGTTAAAAAGGAGGAAGCAGACCCCCTTTTTTTCATAACCAGCTCTTGACTGTAGCTATCTGATCAAAGGCGGATAAGTATATGCCAATCTTTTATTTCCCCCGTCACATGATTTAAAAGTATTTTATCATATCATATTTTTGTCTCAATTTATTTATTTATTTATTTATTTATTTATTTATTTATTTATTTATTTAAAATTCACAGATTTATCCAAAATGTAAAAGCTAATTTGACCTCCAATCATAAATATGCACTTGCTCATTTCATACATGTACAAATTATATTATTATGATTGAAATATATTTTCCTGAAACTTGAGCAGCCTGAGTCATTCCCAAGATCATGGCAAGACTAAGGGGCACATGCACCCAAAACTTAACGGGGAGAGCTCGAGGATATGACCTAATTGCGTCTTGATTTACTGGTGACAGCAATGTCCTTTGGTTCATTGATAATATAGGAGGGCGTGTTAGGATGATTTATTTCAGGAAATAATCCCACCGTCTATTTAATAAATAGAAAATACACACGTAGTCCCTTTTGGCATGTTGGCCTAGCAAGAATATTAGACAGTTTGCAATGCGGGACATTTACTGTGTTTTGATGATAAATGCCTAAGCACTTTCAAGTAAAGATTATGATGGATAAATGATCACCATGAAAAAAATGGTTGTGATAATAAACCTGGAAAGGACAAACGTGGGACGTTAGTTTTGTATCATTTACTCTTTATTTATCTTTCTTTCTTTCTCTCCCTCTCTCAAAGAAACAAACAAACAGACAAACAAACAAACAAATAAAAACTGGGATGTCAGTTCTTGTCTGAGCACCATATCATGCAAGTTTTATTATCTTTTTCCTCGTAAGAAAAGGGGGATGTGTTAAAATGGTAAAGTCGAGCGGATTTTTGGGCTTTAATTAAATTAAACACGGGCAATGAATAATTTGACATCTGCATCAGATTATAAATATAAAACGACTAGAAAAGCATTCAGAAAGTGCAGTCCACCGCCAAAGCAACTCAATTCTCAATAACCATTTAATGATTAGTTAATCAATTAATTGATAAATACAATTCTCGTCTTACAAATTAATTATCAATGAACTAACTTAATCAGATACAGCACATTCCCTGTCCTGAAAATTTTTATCAAAATTTTGAATAAAAAATACGGAAGCGAAGAGCAACCTCCTTGGCGAAGGTAGATGTATATAACTAGACCTACAGTGTTCACCCAACATGTGAAATGAAATTTATATTATTAATATAACTTACAAGAAAAGGAGTCGTGAGGGGGCACCCGGATTTGAACCGGGGACCTCTCGATCTGCAGTCGAATGCTCTACCACTGAGCTATACCCCCACTTACGAACCACCTCTTCTAAAAACTGATTCTTAACTTAAATTTTAATATTGCACAATCATGAAAGATGTCTTTCCTCTCCATCTTTCCATTTTTATATAAAAAACTCTACTATTATATTTATACATGCAATCTTATTGAAATCCCATTGAAGTAAGGGTGTTAAAGCGGACAGTTCTCTTCCTACAATAGAGTAATACCTACTCTGGGTGATTTATAGTTCTGATGAAATGTTTGGGAATACACATGGATAGTTGTTCTGATTAACAAGCAGAAACACTCAAGCAACGGACAGATTGGTTATTATACTATACAAAAGATATATATTTGAAATACCAATTCAAAATGTAAGGCACAAATACACTTATATGAAAAACAATCAATTAATGCGGGAATGCGACAAAATACATTGTATAATAAAAATAAATGTACGTGTAAATACAGTGACAGAAAATTTCTTTACATTATATAGCAAACATAAATGCACGTGTAAATACAGTGTCAGAAAATTTCTTTACACAAAGACGCACATAAAAGATCTAATGTAAGATTCAAAGTAAACAATAAAAATTAAAAAAAAATAGAAAGAAAAGTTACAAAGACAAACGGAGGCCACCTGCAAATAAATCACCCCCCCCCCACACACACACACACACACAATTTTTTGAAAAAAAAAATTTTATTACAACTGTAACCAACATTAGTCCACCTATGCCAAAGCACACGTGCCGTGATTTTGATATCTTTCTCAGGATAACTTGCAGTGCAAACACATTAGGCATTGCTCCTCCTTTTTACGGATCAAACAAACAACTTAATTTGGCTAAATAACGGGGTTCCTTATCAGAGAACTCCCTAAGCTTCGGCAAACCTTCTGAAGAGCGCATTCTTGTGGTCGGCAGCCATATTGTGGCGGATTGATTTATGCCGCGCTGCGAGAGTAATCCGGTCCTTATTGATCCACAAGCCCTTGAAATACTTACGTCGTAGAAGCATCTTGACATTTTGAATTAATCAGGGTAACTTTTTGGTTGAACAGATTTGTCATCAGCAAACAATGAGGTGGATTTTATTCATAATCTTATCAGAATGCGATAGATTAGCAGACGACTTCAGCCACAAAAACGCGCGATATGCGGAACTGCTTGACAAGATCTCGAGTCTATGGTGTAGGGCCTACATCTTATCGTATCTAGGTCTAGAGATTTAATCGCTTCTGGCGATCTTCAGATCTTAAACGGAAATCACGAATTTCGTCAAGATCAAATAATCCCAAATAGCTTTGACGTTTGCCATGAAAGATATACTTATTCGTGCCTACATGAGGGGAGAAAATTCGTCACTATTGAGTTAACAACGCTGTCACATATGCCTTGATCTTAACAGCAGATACCTTTTGGATATTTTTTTTTCTTTTTTATATAATTAGATTAACATATATATGGCGTAAACATGGCGAACGACAAAAACGTGGATATGATAAACATCAAACTTTGGAAACCGATAAATATCCCGATTCAGTGAAATTTGCAAATGGAATCGATTAATGACGTTGACGTTTTCCGAAGAAAATCGAAAAAGTGGAGATATTAGGTTGAAATGTTGAATACCACAAATCTCTTCCGGCCCGTAGCCAGCAATTTCAAAAGGGGGGTTCTTTTTCTGAAAAAGTGGACCTTTTCCCATAAAAAAACATCATGCACCTAGATCAAATTTTACCCAGAGTGGACCTTTTCCCAGCAAAAGGGGCGGTTCTTTCGAACCCCCCGAACCCCCCCTGGCTACGGGCCTGCTCTCTCTCTCTCTCTCTCTCTCTCTCTGTTCCTCGGTCTGTCTCCGCTGCACTTGATAACACGTTGTATTATGTATGCGAATGCGCAGTCATTCAGACACGACGCTGAGGCGCTGAAACTCTCCTTATCTTCAGTAACCATTCACTGACCTCTGAAAAGTGCGAATTAAGTCTAGTTATTTAAGTTGTAATTTATACATGCAATGACAGCTTCCAGCGTCAGGTGTTTTATGTCTCCTTTAAATGACGTTGAACTGTCTTGAAGTTAAAGAGTGCAAACTTTGTATCATACTAAAGTAAGTTTGTTAATGAAGAGCATTATATATGAATTAAATACGCCATGTTGACATATATTAACTAACTAATTTCAACTTTTAATTTGGAAATGAGTTTGTTAATTAACTGTTTTGAAAAAATGGAAAGTAATTAAGTAAACCCCTGACAAAGGGGAGGGGGGTATCGAAAACGCAACCAACATACACTCTCATGTAGTAGAAGAATAATAAAGAAAACAAGAAATAAAATGCTTCCTTCAGATAGCATCAAGACCCTTTTTATTCGTTCTTTTTGAATCTTAACTTCTACACGTATTCCTGCCCCTATTGCTTAAAGTGAATTTATGTTAATTCTGTCTTAGGCTTTTATTCCTGTAAAAACATGGTCTACAAAATTGTGCCACTTCAACAAATTATCAAAACAAAGGTCGTGTATGAAAGTACAGGGGAATAATAATAGTAAAATGATAAGATAAAAGTGATGATTAAAATAAAAGCAAATGAACACTTTTACAGGTATGTTTGATTACATGTATAATAATGAAAAATAGAAGCATTTTAACACCGGGCTATAAAAAGCTAAGCCTGCAAATCAAACTCTCTCTCTCTCTCTCTCTCTCTCTCTCTCTCTCGGTAAATGTCCCCCGGTTCCATGAAATCGCAACCTTCGCGCCTGGTCATCAGCTACGGCCATTAACTGGTCATTAACTGAAAGCGGTGCATACAGCGGCCTTTTTGATGTCTTATAAAAGAGATACATATGCGATACCCTGGCGCACTCATATACCCTCTAAAACATACTATGCACACAAGGTATATTATGGTTAAGCACTTACACCTGTGCTGAGACGCTACTGATTAGATAAATACCATAAATCATACGACAGCCACCGGTAATGGTTATATAAATTAACAATAAGTGAGGAAAATAAGCTAAGATGAAAGCCGTGATATATCTGAGTATATGTAAGGGGTTGAGCTATAAACCGGAAATGAACTTGGGGTAAGTGACGAAGTGAGCCGTATAATGCTATTAATGAATATATTTATTGTAAAATAAACCCAAATGATAGCCCCACGGTCACATTAACATTTCTAATGGGGAGCTAATTTGACGCGCGTGGGCAATTTTTTTCACTTCGTCTCTCGAATTGAACGGAATTACAGAGTGCAGAAAATAAAAACCTTCAATTTTCCTGTTTTATTCGACAATTTTACAAAGTGTCATTCTAGCAGACACCAAATCATTTCCTCTTAAGTTGAACTATTGAAAAAAGATTTAAGTGAATCTGAATAAATTTAAATAAATGAAATGTAGGAATTTTATATTTTATGCACACACATGTAGGTTTATGTTATTTTACAATCTTAATTTTATTCAAGAAAGGGCTATGGGTTTTTTCTTTTGTTATTCCCCCCTGCGTTTTTGGTCTTTCTCTCAGTTTCGGACCATGTTTCACTAAAGAGACGTAAGCTGTTTTAGTCTAAACTTTAAGAACACAATTTGTCTACTTTCGTCTCAAATAAATCCACAGTAGTCCATTTCAAATACCAATAAAATGGGAATTGGTCTTTAACATTGGCCCTAAGCATTTTCTGATATAACACAAGCTCAACATTCCCTTTAATTGGACTACTACTACTACTACTACTACTACTAACTACTACTACTAACTACTACTACTACTACTACTACAACTACTACTACTTGTAGTTTTCATCAAAGTAGACCCATATTTTGGACTAAATAATACCAGTGTTCGTACCAAGGATATTTTGTAATTGCCGTAGTTTAAAATGAAATAAATTAAAGGGAAATAAGAAAGAAATTAACAAAACAGTTAAGGGGGCACCCGGATTTGAACCGGAGACCTCTCGATCTGCAGTCGAATGCTCTACCACTGAGCTATACCCCCGTTGTCCTTACATTATTTATTGCTTGGTGTTCCGTTGAAACTTGTTTCTCCTTTTTTATTCAGTACATAGCCATTTATCATTTATTATTTGTTTATGTTCCTATTTATTTGTTGCTCATCGATGTTCTTGTCATTATTTGCTATTCAGTTTACTGATCTACTTAACTGTTTCTGTCTCTCTTTTTTATAGAGTATAGTCTACCTTCCTTTTATTGATTAATGTGTTCGTTTATTACTTTTTACGTTTAAAACTACCGGTTATGATTATTATCGTACAGATGCTGCTCTTTCAAAAACATGTCGTATAATTAATGATGTGATAGCGAACTTATGGTAAGACACAGTTTAAATTAACGTTCTGCCTTCGTATAGCACAAAATATTACATTTCATGAAAGTATGCCAACAAACAGTCCTCTACTTCCGGCACGGTGTTGAGGAAGCTAAGCGGACCACAACAAATAGTCTAAGCCGTTCTTCACCGTTACTCAATGATGTTTAACTTAATCACTGCTTCCGTTACCACATATTTAGTCAGTCTATGTTGGGATAGGAGCGAGTTGCGCGTTGTTATTCTTTATTCGTCTATTTTATTTGTGCCAGATGAATCCAGTGAAAATGTCCAGACCCAAAGAACAATACAATGACGTATTTAAGTAAATAGGCCTAAGTGAAATAAAAAGTTGTCATTTGTGAATAAGATACAAAATGTTTATAGTATAGGAATACAACTTCAGTTAATTGTGTTGGACGCAGATAAGCTCGTTATAAAATATGAAGATTTATCGCCTTTGCAACGCTTAAAGCAATAATAACTCTTCGTTTCGGCCAAAAAATGAATTTTCCTGGAGTAAACAACAATTTTCCCATACTTACCAATGGTTAAGGAATCCATTTTTACATTCAAAGTCAGTCCCTGGTTTTTTTCTAAAAAGTTTGGTTTTTTGTTAAAATCTCTTAAGAGATTTTAACAGAGTATAGACATCAATGGAGGTCACGTGGTCTAAAGACAAGTTCAGATATCAGAATAAAAGCTATAACTGCTGTTTTTGTGGTAAAACAGAATATATTATATTTCTATGAGTTATTCACAAGGTTTTTATTGTGAAATATAGATATCATACGAAGAGTTATTATCCCTTTAACGGTATACTGTACGCTTTAAAAAAATTCCCCTTAGGCATATTTTTTATTTCTACCTACTAGTTACCAATCTCTCCAAATGCACACATTAAACACTATAAAATCCCTCAAATAAAATACCTGATGCCGATAGTTCCTTCTGAAATGGCAAGAAGACAAGGCATTCTTAATGACTGGCCTGTCACATAGAATGCCTTGATCATTACGTTCAAAATGTAATAAGGCATCAAATCCAAGTTCACGGAAGGGTCTAACAATGATTCAACAAGCAAATATTTTTCCCCAGAAAAAGTCATTTTGGCTGGTTAATCCCGCATAGGGTACCTTTTATTTTTTCACTGATGGCATCAACGTACACGAACTAAAATATGTGAAGGTAAACTCAAATACATGCCCATGCTCAGACGTCCAGAAACTCAGGGATACGATACAGTCAGGCACCAAAGTTTATTAAATTAGCTGTTTGTACTGCCTGGACAATGATGTAGTTACTGGAGATGTATTAATGAATTAGAATCGAAAGTTAAATCATCATTTATACTAGTATTCCGAGGTCCTATCCAAAAAATGTTAATATTTCAGAAAAATCCGGGAAAGCCTATAAGTCTATTTATTTTATTTATTTATTTATTATTATTATTATTATTTTTTTTTTTGATACAAAACATGTTCAATGCAAAATTAATGATAACTCAAGTTGCATGTGGAGCCTACTGCTTATGTCGAAGGATAGTTTCCCTCCACCAGATGGGCTGTTTATCGCCACTAATTCTTCACAACCTACTATTTAATCATAAATACTATGGTAAGCCGCAAATGTTCGTGAGATTATTTCATTGTCCGGAGTCTTACATGTATTTGACACATCAAAAGTACCGTGCCGAATAATACCATAGACTACACAGGAAATCTTTCAAGATAGCCTAAAACGAGGTCACCGGCACTGCGTGACGTCATGCGAGACTAGAACACGCGCGAGATTCGCGTGAGACTAGGGTGATACTCAAACAGACATTGCCTTTTCAGAAAGCAATAAAAGAGTGACGGCCAAAATACCATGAATTTATACGATTGTGCAATAGCCTGTAATTTGACAAAACTAAGAGAAAACACCCAGCTTTTTCCTGGCTGCTTTCATCCGTTGCTGCACCGCATTGCTCTAACCTGCCATTCTTTCTGACTCAACTCCGCCCCAAATCCCTTGAAAAACTGGATTATTTTAGGCCATCATGGCCCGTAGCCAACAATTACGAAAAAAGGTTGTTCTTTTTCTGAAAAATTGGACCTTTTACCATGAAATCTTCGTACACCCAGATAAAAGTTTTCTCGGCAAAAGGGGGGGGGGGGGGGGGGGGCTTGCAAACGCGACATGACAAGTGATTATGGGCTTTCTCACACGCCTCCCGTTGATTTGATTTATATATATATATTTTTTTTTCATTCTTCACAGCATCATTACCTGGGATCTATACTACGATGTTTTTTATCTTTTATCTTTGTCTTGTTTTCAGTGGTGTAGCTAGAGGGAAGAAGGGAAGATAAATTGCTGGTGTATGTTTTATATAGTATTAGTCATTTATTTCCCTTTTCTTATAGACTGTGTCAAAACATCTGTAGCAAATTAAGTAGCATAGACACCTCACGTCCAACATTATTATTATCATTATTATTTCTACAATGAATGTATTCCAGGGGGTATAGCTCAGTGGTAGAGCATTCGACTGCAGATCGAGAGGTCCCCGGTTCAAATCCGGGTGCCCCCTTACAAATGACGTTAATGCACCCTTTTAGCCTTTACAAAGAACAAAAGGTAAGAGGAAAAAGAAAATTACGAGTGCTATACCAGGCCCGTAGCTAGTAAATTCAAAAGGTAGGGGGGGTGTTCTTTTCCTGAGAAAGTGGACCTTTTAGAATGAAACTTGTGTATCTAGATACAATTTTACCCAAAATGAACCTTTTCCTGACAAAAGGGGCTGTTCTTTCGAACCCCGCGAACCCCCCCCCCCTGCCTACGGGCCTGTATACATAGAGCAAACATCGAGCTGACATTTATTTGAGGGGTTTACGTAAAGTAAGCCATCTATGACACAAACATTTCTTTATTGCTGTAAAAGAATGTAATCTACTAGCATAATTTATTAATTGTATCTCCAATCTTTCTGAAAAACTACTACTACATGTACCACTACAAATATGAAACGTGTGTATGCAATTCATCACCGTCATTTTTGCCTATTTTTTATCATTTTATATAATTTTATAAGTTTAGCCAGGAAGGTTGGACCAGGACTTTATATGAAATTATTATAAAGATTTATCACCTTTGCAACGCTCAAAGGATCACGTGTTTGAAATTGTCCCTAATTCATATTTTATATTTCTACCTACCCTGCAAAATAAAGCTACAAATCTTTCCAAATCCAGACCTTAAAATCTAATATTTCGTTCGTTTTGTCTTTCTTTCTTTGCCCACATTCTATGTTCAGGCGAATTATGTGCCAATCATAAAGCCAAAATGCTAAGTATTTTGACTTATATGACTTCAACATTCCATTATTCCGACTTACATAAAGCAAAGAAAGAAAATAAACCGCAATATCATTGTCGGTCCTTATTGACGTCAGTTTAGCTCTTGGTGAAAGTAGAAGTATTAATCATAAATTTTATTGGTGGAAACATTACTCTTACCACATAGCAGGGCCGTGTCGTAGCTTTTACAGATATTCTATAATAAATCAAACCATAGTTAAAAGGGACTCGGCCAATTATATGTTAATTCATAGGGGAGGAAGATTTATCGTTGGTGTTAAAGAGCTCTTTCAGGGAATAATATTATTTACTTTTTTCAATCATGACATTTTCTTTTAAGATAATCAGATAGCTCACTTATGTCTCAAGGGGCGTACCGCTATTTTTTCAAAATTGAAATTACTGACATTGTTCAGAAATTACAAATTTAAAGCTGACTGAGATTGTTAGGAATGTTTGTAGCTTTTCATTCAGTGAAAGAGAGTGAAAGAAGCTGTGTTTAAATGTACGTAAGTATGGCATTACTCTCACTTTTGATAAGTCTATTCTAAAAAGTGACTGGGGGCGAAAAGAGAAAATTACGATGATGTCATTTGCTTATTTATTTTGGTTCGTTTTTCATTTTATCATTTGATTTTATTCTAGAGGGTCTAAATCCCACCTGATGTTCCCTGAAGTGTAAGAACAATTTCTTTGCATGAACACATTGAATATGAATGAATATGAATCACTTAAGAGGCGCGGGACCACGTACATACAAAACTCTGTCAGTAACATTTTGAAAATAGGTAAATCATTTCTAAAGTATCTTCACAAACTACTCACCCAGACAAAATGCAAATGAAATGCAGCATCCGTTTCCTTTGTTTTATCTCTCTCTCTTTTTTTTTTTTTTTTTTTTTTGCACTACAACCTTTTATTATCCAGGCCGAAAACGAATCTGCAGCTTGCATGCCGAATGCACAACAATACCCTAAATCCTAACAAAGATAGTTTTTATGCAGAAATGATAGTATCTTAATCTTAATGGTGTGATAACAGTAAATGTATAAAAAATTGACCTCAACAATATGCCGACTACAAAACAAGAACACCACAACAAAAAGACCCCTTAAGGTCATTAACCTTAATATCCTGCTGCGGTTGTGGTATGATATTTTATTATTATTTTTTTACTTATCAGTATCCAGATAATATATCATTGCAGACACAGGCAGGGTGGGTGCTTGAGAGGAATGACACTAGATTATTTAGGCCGGGACTGGAAATGTTACGAAAAAGAAAGAAAATTATGATGGGTGTAAAAATTAACATGAAAGGATGTTATTGCTTGCGAATAACTAATCTTGAAGTGAAATATCACTATGAAAATCCGTTACTTGGGTCATATCTATTAAAAAAGTTAGGTTTACGGCTAGCAGAGTATAATGTTAAATGGCAAATGAACAAAAAATGGAGTATGTTTATTATTTATTTTTTTTTTCTGGCCGATGGTCATGCTAAATATGGTAGAGGATTGGACTTCAGAAGGTTTCTTCCTCGCCTAAATTTTCAGTCTGTCCATTTACATCGTAATCATATAATCATATAATTCCATGATTATTAATAAATTCCATTTCGACTATTTCTTTGTATAATCGGTTATAAGTTATAAAAGCATCAAATGATATAGTTGAGACAGTTGACATACAGCTACACATGATTGTGTCGGTTGAGAAAGAACATCCCTTTCAGTCGCAACTAACACAATTCAACAGGTGTCTGTTGTGCATGAGTGCATTATGCAAATTCAGTGACTTTGGGAGGAACTACTATGTTAAGGGACTAATTAAAGTAAAGGAGGGGAACTTACTAATATTTATAAGTGCACATACCAGAAGGAAAATGGCTTATTAACATTATTTCACATAAACTTTATATTATTACACATAGACGACGCATCGCAGGTTATAAACAACCAAAAAACAAGAACGAAATAAAATGACGTTCCGAAAAAGGGGTATCCTCTTCGTCTGCAAATTATTGTCTCTATTCAGTTAAAACCACACGATTTGAAGTGATTTTATGACAAATTGTTTAATAATCAAATCCCAATGCTTCCCAGTGACAATAATAATAGAACACAAGCCCTTTGCAAGGCTTACAGGAATTTCAAGTATTTTTCAAGACTAAAAAATAAATAAATAAATAAAAATAATAAAATAAAAAATAAAATAAATAAATAAATAAAAAGAAATATGGGCACAGATCAAAATTATAGCACTTTTCAAGTTAATGTGAACACTAGTAAATAAATACGAGAACAAACAAAAAGCAAAATGTATTCAGCAACAGATAAATGAAAAACAATTAATATTTTTAAAAACTTAAAATTTAATAGAATAAAATAATTAGATGAATAAATTATTATGTAACAAATGCATGCATAAACAGAATTGATTAAAAGGATAGATACTGTTCATATGAGATTCAAAATTCCACATTGAAAACATTGTAAGCAACACTTATGGATATATCCCGTTTTAACAGGAAATAATTAAATGGCAATTATCGCAATTATTCTGGAGTCTGTACTTGCCATCATACCTCGTGGACCTTGTTACGCCCCATAATAATATCTTTAGAGATAATTACAATAAAACACATAAAAAAATATAACAATCAACTTTCTTTGAATTGGAAAGTATGGGAAAATTGTCGTTTGCACCAAGAAAATCCATTTTATGGCAATTTTCCTGCCAAAATGAAGCGTTGTCATCCCTTTCAGTTATAATTTAGAGCAGCAGCAATAAATAAACCATATAGGAAGTAGCACACTCCATTTACATGTAGTACTACATGCTACCCATAAATTTAATATGTATATACGTATACTGTATGAATTGCAATCCTTGGGTCTCAAAAAAAAAAAAAAAAAAAAAAAAATGATACACAGCCACTACGTGAGTGCTCACCGTGTACCGGTATATCTTACCAGTAATGATATAATCCTTCATTGATGGGCGTTAAATACAGTATTGGGTGGAGCGTTATGGGTGAGTGCAGCCAGTCTAGGCAAATACTGATCTACGCATATACAGAGCCACGTCGACTGTGTCAGAGGGCGTGTTACGACTCGGAGAAGATATCGTCTGCATACGATCTCCTCCTGACGATATGACAAACTACTTGGCTGACTACTAGTAGGGATAGAACTTGCAGGCACCGTTGTAATCTTCTGTCTCCTGGGGTCTAGGTAAGAATATACTTAATATCTAAATCGTATATAACTCGTTACTTATTTTGTTAGATCAAGCACCTAAACGCAGCGTGGCTGCCACGATTTTAGGTACGTATGATGACTATTTGAAAAGAATATAGATGTCGCCATTTGGTACAAAGTGCCAGGAGCTCCTGTGCATATAATGTCATTTACCTATCAATGCTGTTATTGCTGGGTGGGGTCTGGAGTGTTTAACATGATGTTTATTCGGCGCATACTAAACAGGTGTGCGAGTACGATTTTTATCATCATTATCATCCTGGCCATCTCTCTGTCTCTCTCTCTCTCTCTCTCATTCGCTTAATTCCTAGGAATTGAAGTCCGGGGTCCCATATGATTATACAGGTTAGGGTTAGTCGGAGTATTGGGGTTAGTATCTGGGACAAATGTCATCGTATGGGGTACGTACTACGGTCCCTAGCCGACCACCATTGCTGTCACACCAGACGCTCTTTTGCATTTAATTTCAGTTGCCAATAAGTAAAGCTAGGGGGGTAGGGGCAAGGTTTGAAGAATAGTAGAGACTGGAGTGCTTACGTGGTCGGTATATATTTATTGTTTAACGCGGGTATACGGCATCTATTTTATTAAAGTGCGTCGCCATCATCACCACCACCTCTCTCTGTGCCTCAGAGCAATGCTTATTTGATCTCTCTCTCTCTCTCTGCCTTCAAGCTGATACGAACAGAAATCTGTTTCACTGTATTATTTATTGCGCTCACTTTGCCTTCAAGCAAATGCCTGCATTAATATTTTAACTACTCAGCCTACGATGCCAGCATATTAGGCCTATTTCGCAGAACATAGCGGTTTATATAGAGGCAATAGGTGATACAAACGACAGATGACACGTCAAAGGGAATAGTTTAAGCTTGTTGGTCTCAAACATTGCCAAAATGGATCATACTGAAAATAATAAACGTATATCATACATATTTTTCTAGAGATGACGGCTGAAGAAACATCGGCCATATGAGGACTATGGGTGACTTAGTTACACGAGTCAACAATGCGGCCGGCAACGATGGTATTATTAAATGCTAGCTGTACTAATCAGTTATTTATTGACTTTGATTGGCGGAATTAATCTTGTCCTGGCAAAAAGAAAAAAAAAGGAGTAGCAGTGCGCACGCCAGGTAGAGGCATGTGGATCACACTACAAATATTTCACAATTAACCATTTACGCCATTATTAAAACAAATTAGAATCGGAGAAGCCGAAGACACACCATGGACTTGTTGAAGACGAATTTAGCTGCAGAGAACACTTCAACGACACCAAAGGCGGTCTTTTTCTATCCCCGCCATGAAATCACCCTCCAACAGCTAGCTCTGTTTCTCATATGGGTGGTATGCGGGGCGGTGTGGTTGATACGGCGTTGTCGGGGTAAACGTGATACCCAAACGACCCCTACACTAAAAGATGGCCTGATTAAAGCGAAGCAGGCTGAGGATGAAGGGGAAGAGGGTCAGCCCGCTGACCATAAGACTGCAGTTGAGGATACTTTGACAAAACTAGAGAACGGCACTGAAATATGTGGGGAAACTAATAAATCCAATAGCGTTAAAGTTGACATGGTGGTGGTCAGTAGTACACAGCCAAATAACGGACAATTCCCAAATGGCGGGAAATTAAAGAGCAACGACAAGACGTTCACAAGCGTGAAGCCGCCATGTTCTTTTGACGACTTTTTGAAATACGTGATGGTGTTTGGGGCCATCATGATGTATTTTTATCTTTGTGATTACAGAAAGGTAGGCGGACCGTTAATTATTTTTCTTTTATAGCAGCCTTTACCTGTACTTGTGTATGTACTCGAACGCCGTGACTTTTTTTGACCTTCACCCTTTGTGCCTTTACACACGGTTCAGCTTGATACCGTATTAAATGTTATAGTCATTTATACAATGCAAAGAGCAATGTGCACGTGGTATTCATATTTGAATTGACCACGTACTGACTGCGCCTTAACCACGTGATTTCTTTCATTTCTCTTTTCCATTCCCCAGGTGTTTCCGGCCACCGAGAGAGTTTATGTACGAGACACGTTTCTGTTCCTGGTGTTTCTTTTGTTCCTGGTGGCAAGTGCATTTACCGTCACACCAACCGCTGATAAACTGATAAACAGGTACAACTTTGATTATTATTATTTTCTGAATCCCGTTATTTTCTGAATCTCAATCATTGTCTCCAACTTATCCCTAAGGAACTAAATGCTACAAGAAACTTATTATTGGTAAAAAGAAATCAAAACTTTAAAGAAGGCACAATGTAGTTTTACCTACATTTATGAATCATGATGTATATCAACCCTGTGCCAAAAGGCCTTCAACATTCGACTGCGTGCTTTACACGGGTCATGGATAATACAAAAACTATTTCACATCAAGACATTTCTGGTAACAGTACAAGGTAATTTAATCATGTGGCGCTCAATGTCATTTACAGGGACCAGACGGAAGAATGGAAAGGATGGATGCAGGTGATGTTTGTATGGTACCACTACTTCGCCGCCAAGGAATGGTACAACTGGATTCGCGTGTACATCGCGGCCTATGTCTGGATGACAGGCTTCGGTAGGTCTGTTTCTGAGACGGCTGATCACTCACAAATAACTTAACTATGGGTTTCCTTTCAGTCAAATGGAAAATCAAAATCATTTCTCCAAACACACTAAAACAATCTAATTTAGGTCAACACTATTTTTAAATTATTAGAATCATGCATTAGATGACAAACACCAAATATTGCAAGATGGATATTCACTCATATTCATTGTCACCCGAGGAGAAAAAAGAATGGTTTGGTTATTGGCCAAATTATGTATTAGGCTGGTGATTATTTTTTTCAGGCAATTTTTCTTTCTTCTGGGTTCGGAAAGACTTTTCCCTGTGGCGCATGCTCAAGATGCTCTTCCGTCTTAACTTCCTGGTCATCGTGATGTGTGCAGTGACCGACAACGAGTACATGAATTACTACATCTGCGCCATGCATACGTACTGGTTCTTAACGGTCTATATTTTCATGCGCACATTTAACTCGTGGAACCAGAACCGCTTTTTGATGCTCATCAAATTCGCAGCGTACGCTTTGGCAAATGCGATCATATTCGACGTCCCTGGGGTATGTGAGAAGGTGTTTTACCCTGCTTGGATTATCCTAAAGTTCCATAACGGGAATTATCCCTTAATGCACGAGTGGGCGTTCAGAGGCGGTTTGGATCATTGGGCGACTTTTGTTGGAATGCTGTGCGCCTATAACTATCCGCACTACGAAAATCTAATGAATTGGTTGGATGAAAAAGCGTCCTATAAGGGAGAGCGTCTCACGTCTCTTGGGATTAAGCTCTGCATGGCGGGCGTGGCCGTCGTTATTGGTATCATATGGTACGAAGAAGTCATGACGAAAGATAAACACGAATATAACGCGCTCCATCCGTACACCTCCTGGACCCCAATCCTTATTTTCATAGTGCTCAGGAACTTATTCCCAGTAGCGAGGACACACTATCTGAACTTGTTTGCGTTTTTGGGGAAAATTACCCTTGAAACTTATCTCAGTCAGCTACACGTCTACCTGCAGTCAAACGCAAAAGAACTTATAGGGTATATTCCAGGTTATCCGCTTCTAAATCTCGCCTTCTCAACTGTGATTTATTTGATTATATCGTACGTGTTGTTCCACCTTACGGTAGAATTCAGTTGCTATCTTCTCCCTAGAGACATGCAGCGGTTTGGCCGTAACGTCATGCTCATTGCAGTAATACTGACAATATCAATGATAGGAGCTTTCACAATTAAAACGATATTTCATATTTAGGAAATGTCTCTATTTGTCACCAGGACTTGATAATGACATAAAAATATCGTGCATACTGAAGAACAGCTAGGCTATTCATGAATATCTGATCCTTACATTTAATTCAGTGTTGATGGTGTTTCAGTCTTATTCCTTAGCGATATCATTGTGCCAGTGCAATTGAGAAACTTAACGCAGCAGCGGCCTTAACTACATGTTTACCTGTCACAAGTTTGCGCCCTGCTCCTTAAGTTTATCGACCGTGTCAATTATTTATTTATTTGTTATCGATATCGCACACGGCGCTGAAAGTGACTTTTTACGTAATAGCAAGCAATTAGGTAATTATAAATTGTCAACCTCTCCAAGCTATATAACATGACGTGAAAATGCTAAATATTTCGTGTAGGCCTCATCAAGATTGAAGCCATTGGCTGATTTAACGTGTAATATGACATAATGTGGTTCTACATTTCACGAATACTCTTCAAATTTATTATGTGGAATCCTCTTGTAACTATTCTGCCATCATGTCTGTATAAAGGGGTGAGAGAGAGCAAATACCATACAGACACATCGTACAGATAGTGGCAGATACTTTCTCTATTCATGTGGGCCCTTTTAATATTTTAGTTTCTGGTAATGCCAGAGTAACGTGATGAAACTGCACTGTGATATGGCTTACACACATATTTCTCTACATATCGTAGTTAAAAAGTTAATTGTCTGGGGGATATAAACGTATTTAGAATCTGGACATGTTGCTCCTTGCTTAACAAGCTTTAAAATTCAATAAAATGAAATAAAAAAATAGAACTTTGTTATTTATTATCGATAAGTTGAGTCATGGTCGTGCATGTACGGACACCACAGTTTTCTTATTCAAAGTTGCTTTCGCATTTCAAGCTCTAATTTTTTTTTTCATTTCTCTGACGAATAGTATTTAAATGTTTTGATTAAAGTCATAAAGCTGGTCTAAAATGGTTCGTTAAATACAATACACGTTGACATACACGTACCGTATAACGTGTACTTATCGCGAACATGATTCGGGGATTTTCGCGACAAATCGACATGTTATTTCCATCAAAAAAGTTTGCATTGATCTCACAAGGGCTCGAACCTGTGTACAAGTGTTCAGTCGTGTCCAAGACGGCGGAGATGCCACGGAGCCGCAGAAGGGAAGTTGGTCAGGTGCTTATCAAATGGGAAATATATACGTAAAGAAGTTAAACGTAAAGAAGTTGTCATATAATTATTGTTAAAACCCGTGACTTTGTAAGCCCACAGGGCTGGGCCGATGCATAGAAAACTGCCACATATCAGTTTAACATAGAAAACTGCCACATATCACTTATTTTGAGTAAAAAATTATTTAGCGCAATGAGTGGTGTGTGCCGTCAGAGACATTTAACTTCGAAAAGTTTTCATATTTTCCACATCTGGTAGGTTGTATAAATGAAACTTAAAATCCTCTTTTAAATAATGATAAGTAATGATTATAGCTAAAAATTACAAAATTAAAACAATTTACAGTGAATTTATTGCCACATTTTATCATTGTCTCTGACGGGACATTTTCTGTCTCTGACGGGACATTTTCTGACAGATGTGAAACACAAGGTTTTACATCTTCAATTGAATCATTTTCAAGTGTTCTGGTGTGTTACATTTCTTGTTTTTCTTTTGCAAGNATTTTTTTATTAACTTAAGGCAAAGTTAGTTTTAATCTAAGATAACACAGCTATGTCTTTTTTTTCAGGCAACGATTAATTCGTAAAATTATTAAGTAATAAAAAAGAAGTGCTAAAGCGATTCGTTTTCTGTCTTTTTCCTCCAACCTTCTTTTCTGCTCTTTAAGCTTCTTTCCCTTGTCTTTTGAATCTGAATTAGATTAGAATCTGCATTGAGCAAAATTCAAAAATTTTGAAAATTGTTGCACAACGAAATTGTCGAGACACGAGCATGCGTCGTGAACACGCCTCTTATAGTCGCAGTCCCGTCTTGTTTCGATTTTGTTCGTTATAGATGTGAGGGCGTGCGCCGTACTCAACACGCAAAGGGCTCTTTCTCCTTCATTTCTTGCGGCGTGCATCTTGGACCAGGCAAGTCTCACTTGCAAACCAATCGCAAACTCCTTAGAAAGGGAGCAAATTACGCTTGCGGCCTCGCTGTTCGCAGATTATTCGTAGAAACTATTGGAAATGTTCAATATCCTCCGTACGTGCTTACATACGTGCGAACTCGAAATTTCGCATAAAGGACTTGCGTGGTACATGAGATTCTCCGCAAAATTTGGACTTAAACGGGTCGTAGATTTTGATCCACTTACCTAGACTGACCCTAACCTGTATAATTAAATGGAGGGTTGACTCTGTTACTCGATCCTCAGTTTCGGCAAAATTGCACAGGGGGAGTAATGATGCGGGGGAGTATCGGTGCGGGGGAGTAACGGTGCGGGGAAACAACAACGCCGGGGAGTATCGGTGCGGGGGAGTAAGGGTGCGCGCATAACGGCAATTTTACAGGGGGTTTATCGATGCGGGGATCTATCAGTGTGGGGTCGTATCGCTGTGCATAATGCAAAAATTTACTAAGGGGGAGTATCGGTGCGGGGGAGTAACGGTGCGGGGGAGTATCGGTGCGGGGGAGTAACGGTGCGGGGGAGCATCGGCATGACCCCAGTATGGGTGCACTTGTAATCGCTGACCCGTGTGCCGTTCGTTTGTTTAGCTCACACAGATATGATATGTCCAACTCAGTTTACATGCAATCTTATATATGACAAATTTTGCACCAAAAACAAATTCATCAACTGTTATATTATTACCTGTGTACAATATATTGATGGGGTGTAATTCACCCATGCGGTGTCTACCTGAATTCTACATACACTGTATATCTGTGGCAAACCAAATGATTGTTTTTTAATGTTTATAAGGTTTAATATTTTTTTTTAGTTTTTACCATTTTCATTCTATTTACACGAAATATACCACCGTTTACCAAGGTGAAAACTGGAACTCAAAGAGACTATGTGAGCCATGACCTACAACTCTCTTACAAAAAAATTTTTTGTGATTTATTCTTAACTCATGAATAAATTTCTTACTTGCATGAATACATGAACTTCACCAATCCTCACCAGGTCAATTGGTTCTCTTATGGACAAGCACCTAATTTCATCAGTTAAATCATTCTTTTTTCTGTTAGTAGATAAAGACAACTTAAGGTTCATGATAATTAGCCAGTGATTACAGTTATACTGTTTTTAAAAACTGACACTTAAGGTTCATGATAATTAGCCAGTGATTACAGTTATACTGTTTTTAAAAAACTGACACGGAATAATTTTTCTTTCAAGAAACCGGTTGTAATTAAACCAACTTAAATAATTACAAGTCAGGTGACCAGAGTCACCTGTCCATCAAACTAAGATTAACCAATAAGATTTAGGACAGCCTCCCACATACATGTAACTCCCTGCATTTTAGATAAAAAGGTAGCAACTGACCATAGCTGGCATTTGAGAGAATATGATTGAAGGAAATAGTTAAAAGGAACAAGGTTGATGGCACAGGTTGAGAAAGTTGTAGAGACCAGTATACCAGAGACTCAGATAGAATATTGTAACCAGAATACAGAAATAACCCAATTTGTTGAACCCACCAAAATAGTCATTTATAGTCTATTAATATGTTGTATTATTATATGTTTTATATGTTATAGATATAGGTTAACATAATAATTGGTTATTTTTGGTTAATCTACTAATTAATTCACTAATTAATAACTTACAATACTTCTTAATACTTATTAATTAATACTTATTGATCTGAGCTGCCTTGGTGGAGGTCTCCTCTCTCTATTAATTAATTCACCAATTATTAACCGAATAAGAATGTTAATTGACTTGAGCTGCCTTGGTGGAGGTCTCCACTCTCTGTGAGTGGTATTCAGGTGATCCTTGGTGGAGGTCTCCACTCTCTGTGAGTGGTATTCAGGTGATCCTTGGTGGAGGTCTCCACTCTCTGTAAGTGGTATTCAGGTGATCATAGTCTTTATATCTCTAAGTGACTGTCTCTCCAGCACATGTCCTTGATGTTGTGTTCCTGTAACTTCTGGTGCATGCTGGGTATTATTGCATGATGAGATTGTAGTGAGAGGGTAGCGGCAAGAAGTCCGTACTTGATACAGTCTGCAGCTGGAATGTCTCTAAGTAAACTGTAGACTATGGCTGCCACCATACTGGGAAACAAGAAAAAAAATACAATAATATTATAGAAAAGACTAAAAAAAAGTACGTAAAGCGGAACAGTATAAAGCAAGTTTTAAAATTATTTGAGAAAACCTTTATGATCTTTATTCCTGTGCATTTAAAAATCTATCCTATGCATGTGCACACACACACATGCAATGAATTTGACAATTACTCTAATACAATAACAAGTATCGACATAATAACTATTTAATAATTGTTGCTACTTTCTAATGATGTCAGATGGGGAACAATTACAACATGTTGTCACAGTGACAGCTAGAGCTGTGCAATTAAAATGTTTGGATATCACAATTTCACCTTAAAACACAGCTTTTAATTTTATTCATTTACCTTATAGTTAGTTCCTTTTTATTTACTGATTGATTTCTACCCATCTCTGGCTCCAGACACACCGAGCAGGGGCACCTGTTGCTGGTCCTGTTTATTTATTTATTTATTTATTTATTTATTTATTTATTTATTTCTACCTGTCTCCTGCTCCAGATACACTGAGCAGGGGCACCTGTTGCTGACCCTGTTTATTTATTTATTTATTTATTTATTTATTTATTTATTTATACCTCTCTCCTGCTCCAGATACACTGACCAGGGGCACCTGTTGCTGGCCCTGTTTATTTATTTATTTATTTATTTATTTATTTATTTATTTATTTATTCATTTCTACCTGTCTCCAGCTCCAGATACACTGACCAGGGGCACCTGTTGCTGGCCCTGTTTATTTATTTATTTATTTATTTATTTATTTATTTCTACCTGTCTCCAGCTCCAGATACACTGACCAGGGGCACCTGTTGCTGGCCCTGTGCATACGCTGGACAATACATGGCAGTCAAGGCTCCTTCAGACTGGAAAAGGGAAAGAAAAAATTAAGCAAGCTCTTGTCCCAACAGATAATCAAAAATAAATAATTCAGTACACAAATTAAGTGACATATCACCTTTACAAATGCTTGCCACAATTCAGCCATTATTCATCAAGTCAGTTCATCATCTCATTTTAATGTAAGAAAACATTCACAACCAGTTGATCCCAGTCAGCAGCTGAAATATTGCATGACACAATTGAAAGCAAGCCAAGATTTAATGTGCTCTGCTGGGATTGGTGTGCTTGGGAGAAGGGGAATCCATGACATCATCGCTAGTGGATAATTTAGCCATTTTCCTTTTTCCTTCAGAAGGAAATATTGAACTCAGATACTTTAATGTGAGGGTTTTTTTTCTTCATTTAGGTCTGAATTTGGAAAGATGAGAAGATTTGCAATACCGAAAGCATGTTTAAAATGTGTAGAGTATGCCTTTAATCATAATGCCTTACCATCATTGCCTATTATGCAACACATTAAAAACTACTAGAATTAAATTTGGAATTCATGTAAACTACATACTCACTTTGCACTTAGAAGTGGTAGTCTTCAAAATGCGAGAATGGTTCTGCGATGAGTTAGAAAAGGCTGTCAAATGTACAGACAAGTGCTTGTAATAAGACTTAATATGTACCTGACAAGTACCACATGTTTTGGTCAGGGTTATAAGTACAGATGCAACATTATCTGTACATAAAAAATATTTAAAAAAAAGAAAAATAATAAAAATGGACTTTAAAATAAAGTATGTACCTAGCATTACTTACTGGCACAATTTTTCCTTTGTATGGGAATGGATTGTCTTGGCTAGAGTTCCTGCACAGTAAAATACCATGCTTTCCTAAAGTCACTAAGATGTTTGGAATGTATTCTATTAACTGTCTGCATATCTCCACACTTTCTTCTAGCAAGGTATTCAGAGGTAAGTCATCTGTCTGGCCTGAGGGTATTAAAAAAAAAAAATAATAATAGTAAATAGGGAGTCCTGAATGATCCCAGCCAATGATAATAATAATACATAATAAATCTAGCAAGGCATTCAGAGGTTAGTCATCTGTCTAGCCTGAGGGTATAATAATAACAATATTATCATTATTATTAATAACAATAGGAAATAGAGAGCCTTGACTGATCCCCGCCCATGATAATAATAATAACAATATATATAATGACAAAATTATAGTAAATAAGGAGTCCTGACTGCTCCCAGGTTACATATCTATCTCAGCGGGGATTCTAGCTAGGGCACAGTCAATGTAATCAGCTTAGTTGTCAACCAAGCCCTCTTGGCAAAGCAACATGAACAACATCATGGACCATTAAGTTTCCCCCACTTTATCCAGGTACTTTAAGTTTTGAAGGAGGGGTTGGGGGGTGTCAGACATGAAATCTGCTTGAACTGAAAGCAATTTAGTGAGAATCCCCAAGGAGTTACTTAAAGTACTTGGGTTAAGTCGGGAAAGCTTCATAGTTCATGATGCTGTTCATGTTGCTTTGTAAGGGGGCGTGCCAGACACATCTGGAATTTTCAAAACCATTCCCTGCTCACCTGTTTCAATCTCCCCTGTCCCTCCCATCAACCCCCGCCTCATGTGTCTCAGTTCATTGATATTCGGGGACGTGTACATGATCTTGGTGAAGGCATCGCTGTGAAACGGCTTCTCTGCCTTGTGGAGGTCAGTGGGGTCAAACCATACTGGAAAAGAAAAAACGTTGCGACTTTTACTTAAAAGTGATCACTGATGGGTAAAATAAAATAATAATAATAAAAACAACTCAATTCTGATGCTACATGGGATGGAGAAAATTCAAGATAAAAATTGAATTTTTATGCATGATTCATTTTTTGGTGAAATAAAGTGGGTGAAACAATTTTTATACATGAATCCAAAGTATGTACATGTACTAGAAATTAAAGAAATTATATTTATAAAAATATATACAAAAATGTAATAAAAATTAATTTTTTATACAATTAATATGTTCATATTTTTTTCTCTTCCTTTATCTGAGAAATCTACTTTTAGTTAAAAATATGACATATTACACAGTACATTTTTTGTTTTTTATCCTTATTATCGAAGTAATGTAAAATCAATATTTATTAGTATTGTCCATTTTAATACAAAATATAATGCCAAAATGCCATGAAATTTCACACTGCTTTCAGCATTAAATTTTTTTTAAAATAAATATAAATAATAATTGAAACAATAAATACTGAAATAAAAAATAAGGAATAAATAAATGAACTCCTATACGGAACTGTTTTTTTTTTTTTTTTTTTTTTTTTTTTTTTTCACCACAAAAAGTTCTTTAAGCAATCTTTATTGTATACTCTTTTAAATATCTTTAAAATTAATTAACATCCATTATGCTAACACATCTCTTGGCCACACATTCATTCCCAAATGAGATTCAGCTATCCTGGCACCCAACACTTAATTCTTCAGTATTACCTGGCAGTGAATTCAGAACCACCTGACACCCCCTCCACTTAATCAGTAGACCCACATTCCTTGTTTAATGTCTGGCAGCCTCATTTTCACTTTAACCGCCATGCAAGTGAATCAACAGGTAGAGCAGGTCTCAATTATAGGGGGAGACAGAGAGTAATTTTTTTTTCAGATAAATATAACAAAACAGGGCAAATACCACAAAATGTTTTTATAATATCACTACTAATGCATAGGATTTTATGTTAGAAGTGAGTCATAAATTTCTGCTATCATAAAACATAAAGGAATACAAGATTTATAATTTTCCTTGTCCTCTCCCTAAAATCTACCCGTCCACCCACCTGTACAGGTGAGACAGAGGACAGAGAATCCAAGATGGCGAATGGTGGGAGAAATGAGAGTCCAGTCTTTATAGCAAGTTTTATCCTCACTTTCATAGCTCTCATCTTCCACGTTGTGGCATTCTGTAGCCCTCACTGGATACAGTCATGGGAGAGAACGCAGAGCGATTTTCTCAGAGCAGGATTATGGGAATTCTGCTTCAACGCCTTCACTCACCCACAGGATTACCTTGCTAAAAGTTATGTTGGATGCTGGTGGGTCTATTCACCAGAATACTTCAACATTAGGGAGTTTCTTATGCCACGTAAGTACTGACTTTGAAAAAAATATATATTAATATATTTATTTATATTATATGCATTGGAATATAAGCAAACCTAGTGTTTGTTATACCCGCAGGTAAAATTAGGTCAAGGTGTGATTTTGTTTTTAACTGTGAGTCAGTTGCTGGGAATTCAAAATGGCTGCTTGCTATTTAGGAAGTAAAGAGAAGTTTGAAATTTTAAGAACTCTGCTTCTTTAAATATAAAATCTGAAGAGATTAATTCATGAAAACCAGAATTCTTTAAAATATTTGTGGCACTTAGACAGCTGATTAATTGAAATCACAACATATTTTTTTACTGAAAAACGATACATAATATATGAGCTAACATGATACAGTGAAAGTGTTAAATAGGTACTTATCTCTACAGAAGCCAACTAGACCATCTTTTCTTGGGTCTGCCAAAAACTGTTAGATTAGAGCAGATGAAAAAAAAATCAACTTGCTGAGTTTTAAAATGTTTGAAAAGTATTATATGAGGTTAACACTTCATATACTGCACTAACCTATACCAGGTAGAGTCTAAATGAAACCAATTCTATCAGAAACATCAAAGTTAGCTCATTTTTTAAAATAATTTTAACATTATGCTTTACCAGCTAATGAGGTTTCCTGATATTTGATAAGTGTCATGTTTAGATATTTTACTTTGCATTTTTTTCTGTTGTTAAAGCATGGCCCACTGTCACTTAATGTCTGTAAGTGATGTTACAGATATTCCCCCCAAATTATTAAATGCTGCTCACATACTTTTTCACTTTTTGTAATTCTTATCAATGATATCGCTTACACAGCATGCCGACGCACATGAAAATTGTTCATCATTTACAATTGCTCTTACTACACTTACTATTACAAATTATCTTAAACATTTCATTAAATGCTATAATTGCATTTTAATTGTTCTAGCTTGTTCATTATTGTCCAGTGTTTGTCTTCATTGGTTCTTGAACTCTCAGTCTTGTGTATCCAAAGTATTATAAATATTTTATTAAATAAAATCACATTTTTTCTCATTCCAGCCTGGTTCATTGCCGCCCAGTGGCTATCAGTATCTGCCTTGGTTCTAGAACTCCTGGCCTTGTGTATTCAAAGTATCTACTACATGAGATGTTGCTCCACAACGCTTGAGGTTCCCTCTATTTACCTGTCAGCTTTCTTGATGGTTTGCGCATGTAAGTATAGCCATGTGATTAATTCTGGTCCTAATATTTGACTAGATTTATAAATTTATGACCTGTGCATTTAGGAAGCCCTAACCTTATAAATTGTACGTATCCTTATCAGATTGATTTTTTACTACATATTGTTAAAATGCTATGACTGCTGCTACCTAGTGGTAAGTCAGCTCAGCATCCTCCCCTTTTTGAAAGACCAAGCACTGAGATAGCCAAGATTTTTTGTGCTACTTGTGTTGTGAACACATAATATGTAACCCATAGTCAAGAAACCTCAACTGAACTCATACAATGTTTTATTTTGCCTTTTGGCATGTCGTTACTCTACGAGGCAGACAAATGGACACGACAGAGATTCAAATACTCTTCAAAAAAATTTTTTTTTCTGAAAATTTCTACAGTGATTAATACCCGACAGATAAACCTACTCAATTTAACCAAATAGTTAGTCTGTATCTATTTTTTCCCTTTGCCTAGGTATCATAGAAGGAATGGTGGTGATTGTATTTGGTGCCCTAAGCGGTGACCGCACCTGGATGCCGCGCCCTGACTTCAACTACCTGTCATGGTCCTACGCCTTTGCCGTGCTCTCCGGATTCGTTGCATGTTTCGCAGGATGCGGTCTTGCTATGGCCGGATCCAAACTGTCACGCATGGTTAAGAAGGACCCGAACTCTTTTAACATGGGAACAATCCCACCTCCTCATATGTAAATGTTTTTTTGGATTATAAATGGCATTTAAGACCCCTCAAGATGTCATGACTGGGTGTTAAATGGCATTTAAGACCTCACAGTATACTCTGAATAAAAGTTTAACTGGTGTCCAAGATACTGACGGGGGGACTTAAATATTACCATTTAGGACTTTCTACACAATTCACCATTTCACATTCTACAAATATTCACATGGAAACTGTATTTAAATGGCAATTTTGTTTTATAATACATTTAATGTTGGTTCTTTCTGAATATTCGCAACTTTCATAAAGACCCATATATTCCTTTTTAGAACATTTCTTGTGGATTTTTTCACTATATATGTTCACTGGTTGCATTTTATTTAGTTGTACATATTTCCGTAACTTTTAGTACAATGTATATGTGGAGCCATGGCAACATGGATAGTAAAAATATGTATATTTGTTCTTAGACTACCAAGTTTTCTATAAGATACATTAATTTTCTTATTTCTCAACTTCTAATTAAATGCTTATAGTGAAAGATTTAACCATTTGAGACGTGTTTACGTCACAAACAGAATTTTTCTGTCTATACATATGGCGATTTGTTTAAGAAAAATTTCTGCATGTTATTGATTCATATGTAAAAAGGGGACCAACATTCAAAACAAGTTCTGCAAGGAAACAAGTTGTGCCATTTAAAGTTACCTGAAAACGATGAGATGACCTGCAAATCTTGTACTATGAAATATAAAAATGGTAGTTCAAAATATTTTCTTACACATTCTATACTTGAAATACTTAAATGTGGTTTAATGTGCTTATCTTTGAACCAAGCCATATTTCTGTAAAAAAAAGTTGAACAATTGTACAAAAAAACTGCCTGCAATGCAGAACCCAAAGAGTAACTCAGAACTGTGTATATTACTTGAAAGCCTCACATATATTACTGTATCATATTAAATACTAGTTACCATAATCATTAGGATTGACTAGTCTTTTATAGCTGAGATATAATCTCTTGAGTTAAAATAATAATTTGCACTAATTATAGGTCAAAGTACCTAGAAAAATTGACAGCTAACAGCTGTCTTTTCCGAGATATTTCTCAAGTTGTTTCTCTCAATATGTGACAATGGCAAATTTCATTTGCATTCCTTTTTACATTTTTATTTTGAAAACTTAAGTCAAAAATATCAGGGTTTTGATATATATATATAATAGTTTGCTACTAAGTGACATGTTCTGATAATTATTTTAGCTCTTACGTGCTATTCTTAGTATGTATATGAGTTTAGTTAGTTGCTTGCGACTGATTTCTGAATGAAGATAAATGGGTCACAAGTCTGGTACCTGATCACTTATTCCAAACATTTCATTTATTTCTATTTCTTATTCCAGAATCAGAACTGATCATTTTAGTTTCTCCCAATCAAAGCATACTTTTTGACATTAATCTTAAATTAGCTTGATTTTGAGAATGTATAAGTCATCTTTTTTGGATTTTGTCTACAAATGGAAGTTTGTTTTGAGAAATAGATTTAATTGATCTTGTTTGAATAAAGCATGCAATTACCAGATAATTATCCCTCAGCCCAAATTCAGCCAATACGTAATATTAGATAATAAGCAGAGGGGTCTATACAATGTAAATCATGCCTATTTTAATGCTACTATGAAGTAGGCTTGCTGTAGATGACTTGACGCCATGTAGATACATTTTGTAAAATAAAAAGACTTTTGTAAAATGAACGTGATGTTTGCTTTTCATTAATTTAAGATGCTACAGAGAGTTATGTTTAATTATATTCAGATCAAACAGCGTAATAATAATTATTTTTACCACATCCTGGCTTGTCCACTCATCCCACACACAAGAGCAATAAAACTGGTTTTATCCATCATTTAACAGTTTACAATCAGTCTGGAAATGTTCCAATTCTACTTGAATACACCTGGCTACGTTCAGAAACAATACGGGTATGAACCCTATTTTTAAATATGCACTTCTTGAATTTGCACCCATGTTTATAAGAACACTGTTTAAGTCTTAATTCCAAACAAATTAGTTGTCAGTACAAAAAAATAAAATAAAAATGAAATGGACGAATAAATAAAATATTTGGCCAATTTTTTCCCCACAAATCTGTATCACATTGTTTACAGCACTTGCCCTAACTTTAACTGCAGTATTTGATAAAGTTTAAAGACCGGGTAATAAACCAATCATATCTTTATCTGGTGCTTACAGGGTGACACAACCTGTCACCCCTTCAGCTGGAATACAAGTGACCCAGTTTATGATCTCATTAAAATGGCAGCCAGGTATGTTTGTCATAGCCAGGTGAAAAAAGGTCTCATGGGATTGATAAATCCATGACTTAATGACTCCCATATTCAGAATTAATCTAATGAAATGTTTTTCATTGTAGAGGAAAACCATATCAATTGTATATATGACAAGTTTGGTTGATCCTAAACACATACCAACTGCAGAATCTTAAAACAAAATTTCAAAATTACCAAACAATAATGAATCACCCATCAATCCCAAAGACCTGCACTCCCCCCTCAACTGCCATAGAAGGAGGCCACCATCTTGAATTTGGAGACTTAAAGATGGGGTCCAACGCTACATTTTACATCGGCTTCGCATTAAGCCTATTAGCTCTACTATTCAACATAGTAGGCTTCTGCACCCCTAACTGGTATGAGAAATCAGACATTAGAGACAGTCACGGCTTTGTGCGATGCGGACTTTGGGAGTTTTGCCTGGACAATTACAAAAACCCAGATGACCTGTTAGCCAAGCCTTACAGTGGATGTTGGTGGGTTTATTCTCCAGAATATTGGTGGATGAGAGACCACTTAATGCCACGTAAGTATTGAGGGATATATACTGAAATTTATGTCAAGAGAGGTCATTATGAGTTTGTGCACAATGTAAAATGTGTTTAGTGAAAGTGGATGTTATTTCTGAATTTTTAACCAGGAGATACTGGCAAAAAAACAGCATTTGTTTCACTTCAAAACTACAATTAATACACTATTCAGGTTTAACTATAACACCTTTGCTTCAACAAGATACCTGTTGTAAAAAAATTAAATTGTGTCTTATATGGTGTAAAAATGCCCGTTAAATTCAATGAGTTTGTTAATTGTGAAGACTTTAAGTCTTGCTGACTTGGGTGACCCAATTCTACCTGCATTAACAGGTGTGAGTCACTGGTCAAATATCTTGATTAAAATGCAAATTGATTTTCTTATCAACCTACCATAAAATCCCATTGTAGATTAATGATATCTATACCATAATTGGGAAAAAAACTTAATTTCAACCATGTCTTTACATATAAGGTGTTATTAATCTATAAAGATGTAATCTACATTAATTTTATATTATGCTTTGTGAAATGAATCATAGCCAAGTTCAAAATTTCCTACTTCATTAATGTATCAATTATTGTTAAATTATACATGTCAATATTCTATTGAAGCCTGGGTTAGCCTATTAGTATCTGCTTGAGTCTGGTTTCCATATATATATAATTAATGCTACTGTACACATGTTATAGTCATAGACAACAGTAATAAAACTTGAGTTGGGACTTAATTCTATTTTGAACTTTTCATCTAATCCTAATTTTAATTCACTTTAATAAATATGAATAACTCTGATACTGGAACTTAAATTTAACAACTGACATAATGCAGGTTCCAGTAGCAGAATCATTCATATTTATCACTCTTATTCTACTGGATGACTAACAACATTTATTTTGGTACACATTTAATTGACTTTCTCGATACATCTCTTTCACAGCGTGGTTCATAGCCTGCCAGTACCTGAGTCTGATTGCTGTGTTTGTCTTCATGACCGCCTCCTTTGCAGAGGGAGGCTTCCTCTTCCAGTGTTGTGAGACAGATAGCTCAGCATTAAAAATCTCAGGAGGAATAAGCATTGCTGCAGGTTTGTACCTAATAACTTTTGGGTCAGTAGCAATAGCTGATTAGAAATAATTGTAGGGGGTGGGGACTTGAAAGTGTGCACAGACACACTTCACCCACCTTTATCATTCTGTGAATTTAGGGAAGATAAGTAGAAATTTGGGGAAAGCCCCAAGAGCTCATGTGGAATAAGTAACTGCAGCAAACACTGCCTGCCATCACCTCCACTGGTTAAAAGTGATTGGTTAGAATTATCTTGGGGGGGGGGGGGGGGGGGGGGGTTTTTG
>NW_019775737.1:118403-171829 GCF_001039355.2 Lingula anatina | reverse complement strand
TAAAACAATGTTCATGGGTGCTTTTTTTAAGAGGAATTGACAAATGACATGCAAAATGTATATGAACCTTTGTATTATTTGTAAATATGTCTTATCCCTTAGGCATTAGTTTAACAAAGCAAAACTGAATGTTTTAGAATAGTTAGTAATAGAATATGACCTTGTGAGACATAACTTATGTTTTTATCCATATTTTGAATGAAAAAACTGTTGGACTACTCGTCAACACATCTGAATGGAATATGTAGCATATGTAGATAGAACACTAGTAGACTCAATATATCTATGGAAATATTCATATTTTTACCAACTTATACTGCTTGTCCTTGATATATTTTTCTTCTCCTAAAATGTTTCCTGTTTTTTCGATTGTTTTAACTGAGAAGACTTAACAAACAGAAGTCAAGTTTGTCAGAAGCATTTCATACCAGAAAAAAAAATTTTATAAGCAAATGTAAATAAAGAAATAGTAAACATACTAAGTATGGTGTTGCAGTTTTTTTTAAGTAGAGGCACAGTTTCTCTGTCTCTCTCTCTCTCACACTCTCTCTCAAACGCACACTCAGACTTCTTTTCTTCTGAGATTGTAATTTCATAAACCCAATCCTATTTGAATATTCAAATTAAAATTTGAATTAAAATAAGTATAGCCTACCCCTAAAAAAAGTTATGGCCTCTGTTAATCTTGCCACCTCGTACAATGCATCATCTACAGGGGCTCAGCACTACAGTTTCTGAATGGCAGTGTTTACCTCACCCATACTAGTAATACTTCATGAAGAAATAAACCAAATAAAAGACAGCAGGGTATTATTTTTTTTTCATTTACCTGGTACTTGATTTCTATCACAGACATTGCAGACATATTCCATAGAGGATTCTGGGATATTTCCATCAATGAGGACTATGGGAGCCTGACACAGCTTGGCCTCGTATCTGGCAATCTGTGAATAAAAATTTATTATATAATAAATAGTTAAAACTGTGTCATATTACCATGGAATCCTGAGTTTTCATGACATTATCTATGTTTAGATTAATATTTAACACAATTTTGTGATTGTGGAATTTTATTTCTGAATTCTGTATAATAATGTCTCATCAGAATAACAGGGTTACCGTGGTATCTTGAATGTGTGCGTATTCACTTATATAGCTATATTTTAGATACATGACTGAGAAAGAATCACGGTGGTCAGCTTCTAAAATGTCAATATGGAGTCAAAATGTCAGTATGGAGGGAGGCAGTTGAGAGGTTAATTGTAGAAAATGATCCAGGAATTGTAAGAGTCAGACTATATAAACATACTAGGGCCTGGCCAGCTGTAATAAATAATCTCTTCTTGGATGAAGATTTAATGTGTTAAATTTGATATCATTTTATACTTTACAGTAGTGATAATTAAAGAGTTACTGTACTCACGTATTTGGGTGTGATGGTGGAATGAATCTCCATGTCCCCCACACCATACATCAACTCACCGCTGTGTCTTAGAATTGCACAATAGGTGGCAGTGGAGTAGGTCTCATGCTGCGCTATACCACTACAGTCCTTAAATAAGTATCAAAATTTAATGTTAAAATATTGTGAAGTTTTTGTATTTTAATGAAAATTAACTACTGACCAATCTCTCTCCAAGAGAAGAAAAAGAGAGAACAAATTTAACATAAAATTTTGCATGAAAATGATTTTAATAAATAAATAAATGAATAAACAAAACATTATATGGGACCACTTACCTAGAAAAAGCTATAGCCCAAAATTTAAAGTACTTTAATACCCTGAAGCAGACTAACTTTTGTATATAAATGTTAAGACTCATTTTTTGGAAAATAGCTCTTTTGTGAAACTGGCCAATCAATGTAGGAACCAACAAATTGGAGAGCAAAGAATCAATGACTTTCTTGATTGAAAAATGAAGGAAAAAATAAACAAGCCCAAAAATAAAATCTGATTGTTACCATGTGACTACAGTAGTTCAACATGGACTCGGCATGCCCATCTGTACCAATGGCCGATATGAAGAAAGGATTGGAGCCAAGGCGAGCTAATCCATCCGCTATATTCCTCCCGACTCCACCAAACGACTGCCTCATGTGACCAGGGTAGCTTCCACCATCTTCCTTGAGATTGGGGTCTGTGGCGGTGATTGTGAAGTCTACAATGGTGCCACCTATAACGACCTGAAATAAGAAATGAAGAACCTTTTTCTTTAAACCTGTCCTATTTCAAGCATTTGAAGTATTTCTTTGGTATGAACCTGAAAGTGGAATGATATATGAAATGCAAATAGCAAATTCCAGCCATGTGAATCCCAGCACCAGTGTAATAGCACCAATGATTTGAGTATATTTATAATAACTATAACTATATTATAATAACTATATTAATAATAACTATAATAATATATTTTAGTAATAACTATCATTGTACTTGGATAAGAACTAAAAAGTTCAGCACTATTCCACTTTTTGGTGTTATTTGTAGGTGTTCTGCTCTCTGTACTGTGCAGGACTGATGGATGACATTCTCAACACCACGTTAGTTTATTCAGTGCAATATTAGTACATGTATGTGTCCAGATCCAACCACTACAACCAGCAGCTACCATGCCTCTTATCTTCTTCTACCTTCCTTATGGTTATACCCAGTTGTCCAATCTGTCTAGAATCATATCCTCACATCTCTTTTCTTCCGTGTGCTTCTCCTCCTCCAACTGTTCCATGTGGGACTTCATTGGCAAATCCAGGTCTTATTCTGTGACTCTTCCATCTTTTTGTGTTATTTTACTGTTCCCTGTAGGCCTTTTATGACTAGCCCCGAATGTGTAGTCACTTGCTATTGACAAGTTCCATTACAGTTTATACCAGGGTGAATGCTGAAGTTGGCTGTGCCTCAAGACATAACTGTTACTGTGACATTTCTGGGGATAATAAAAGAACCCGCACCAAATATTCACAGATTTTGTCCAACAAAAGCTTCTCAAATCAGGTATCCACTATCCCCCCCCCCCTCCCCCCCACTTGTCACCCGACTTGCTACTCCAAATTGCAGAGCATAATTGCATTTTTTAAATAAATACTGTGTTTAACATTATTCGGGCCACTGAAAGGCATTTTTACCTCTCTGTCAAGTATGATTACAGGACTATTGTCAACTTCAAGTCAGTTTTAAAAGAAATAACATAAAAGTACAAACATTTTCAGTTGATTAAAATCTTTTATTGTTTGATAAAGAAATCGACAGTAGGGTGTAGTTCAAGTTATAGCATACATGCTTAAAAACATTATATTGTTAATTCCCTCAAGTATATGATGAGTAACAAATGTTAATAAAATAAAAAGCATTTTCTAAATATACTCTCAAAAATAGTGTACAAGAAATAGGTCCCTGAACAAGAAACAAATTAATACTTAACAACTTAATTATTAATTTTGGTATTTAGCTTAATACTAATAATTTTAACTTAAAAATTTGCTGAAAATAGCACTCATTTCAAATCTTAATCCCTACCAGTAACCATATGTTATTTATGCAACTTAACAAATTTGTTAAATTAGTAGTTTGGTAAAAGAGTATTGCTAACAATTTCCCTCCAAGTTTCATTTTATTGTCTTGCTTGTGATGACATGATGTAAAGGTTAAAACACTACCCACATTAAAATGTTTTGAACATTTAATATATATTTTAAATCTTATTAATTTACTTTCTTTTAGTAAGGCCCTATTCAGAATAGATTATCCCAGTACTAACTGATTCACCGACTAAATATGGGTAACCACACATCAAAATAAATGTCTGTGATTCTAGTTGGTCTCCCCATCTCCACATGCGCCATTAAACGGATTAGATCACGGCTCCGAGGTTTAACTGCTGGGTCCCTGCAGCAACAACGTGTGTGGAGTTGGGGAGACCATCGAGAATCATCAGCATTTCTTTAGAAGTGTGGTTGCCCACATTTAGTCGGCTGATCAGTTAGTACTCAGTTCATCTATTTTGAATGGGGCCTAAGACAGGTTTGACCCATATCTTTACTATCTTTACAAATCAACCACAACTGATACATGAAACAATGTGTTACACACAGAACTGTTAACATTTAGAAGTTATCACGGATGATCTTAAGAAAATATCCACATCGCGGTCCCCAAAATGAATCTTTAAGTGGTTTTGAAAGGGGAAAATATAATATTATACTAGAAAAGAAAACTAAATTCTATCCCGCTTCACAAATATCTTAACATCATCTTGAAAACAAAACTATTTCATAAACCAAATTATAGAAGAAGTGCATAAATTATCTTACCTTAATCCATTTTTTTTCGTTATCAAGCTAGCTTATAACTTGTATAAGTCATTTATTCCTTTATGGCACACAACATTTTAAATTTAGTGCTTTATTATCTAAAGCAATGAGATTGATATAAGAGACAAGGTATCCTTTGGCATTCTCAAAAAAGAAAAAAAAATCATTTTGGCTGTGTTCGTATGAGTCAGATTGTCTTCCCCACCTGAGATGTAAAATGCATACAAAACCTGAAATACATTTGAGGCACTAGGTACTATAAATAGAAGCAAAGAAATATCATATTATAATTTCTATATGGAAACGCTTAGGTTTAATTTAATAGAATAACATTTTTTTTCAGTGGTATTTCATCTATATTTAATCACTTATCTCTGTGTCTCTCTTTTCCCACTCTACACATTAAATATATCAAATTTGCATTTTCCTTATCACAAATTCTCTTCCCAATGGTTATTTCAAAACAAGCACCAATAAACATATTACATCACCTGTCCAGTTATGCCTTGCTGCACATATCTTATCAACCCTCAGAAATATACAGAAAAATAAAAAAATGGCTTATGACCGGCATATTTGTATTATTTAAATTATTTGTATTATGAATTTAAAATACATCTGCCAATTTTTTCAACATGATGATTATCCACTTTTCATGAACCTGTCCCCATAAATCTGACATGTCAATTGCCCATAACAAATAATCAACACAAAAACAAACAACATTCAGATTGTTCAAACTTAAATAAAAGTAAGGAAATCAAGTAAGTAGGGAAATCGACTTTAAAAGGGTGTTAAATCGAACGTAACATTTAAATGAAGTCAACATGATTTTTCTAAAAATAATTAGCGAAGGCATTGTGGTTTTAGTTAGTGATTGGTCAAATTACATATAATCAAGTTCTGAATCTAATCTACATGTCAACTAACAGGCCTTCCTTGCTCCCCACCAGATGGTGCTGGATGCAAACTTCCTGCTGACCTGGGCTGCTGTGTTGGCCTCTGGTGGCCAGAACTTTGGTTTTGGAGTTTTGCTAATTCTATGGCAATTTTGCTGCCAATGTCTGCATTGTTTCTTATCAGAGCCATATCTGAGAGACTTGTAAAGGAAATACGTCTTAGACTAAGAATATATAAATTTTTAAGTTTATCTTCAGCATGACTGAAGCGGACCACCTAAATTCACAGGTTCACAAAAGGAAAGGAGCACAAATAATACCCCACTCACACTACAGTTGAAAAAATGCGCATTTCTATAATTCGAATTTTTCGTGAGGAATTTGATTCGGAATTGCGTTCACATACGCGAAGCGAAACCAAATCACAGGTTGAAAATTTCAGGTTTAACTTCCTGTTTTGAAAACTTGCGCATGCGCCGCACAGGAAATCTTGAAATACCAACAAAAATATGTGATGACAAATGCAACTCAAAAGACATTCCAGCATTCTTGAGAAGTATAAGATGGCAAAATAAGTTAATGTTTCCTCATGTTGTAGTGAGTGGTGACCTCCAAATACGTTTGGTGCAATCGCTAAAGTAATAAACAAGCGTTCATAGATACACGCACTTATCTGCACACATGAGCAGTAAGATCTGCTGTACAGGTGTTGATTCCCGTAAGTTATTCCAATCGTGCTTAGAAATCCACCTCGCTTGCAGGACTTTGATAATTCTCTTGCGTTCACACTACAGCATTTATTCGAAATGTGACCTAATTCGCAACTTATCCGGATAACCGAGCGTAGTGTGAATGGGGTATAAGATTCACTTTAACATGAACTTCCCATTTCTGTTAGAGACAAAGGAAAACATTTTTCCTGCATATATGAATTAAAATAATAAATTAAAATTAAGAAAAATATCACCTATAATTTATTTATATGTCAACATGTATCTATGTGTACATGATACTGGCATGTTTCACTTTTTTTCAACATAAACTTTAAGACAATTTCAGTACAGACTGTTTTCTCAGAATATTCAATACACAGGATGCCTTTTTTTTCATATTTCAATAAAAAGGTGACAAGGATACTGGCTCTTAAGGAGTCTCCTTGTGTCATCTCATGTACCCTCTTTAACAGGTAAGGTGTCACTTCTTTCCCCTTGATGTTTTTATGTCTAAAAACAAAACAAAATTGGAGAATCACTATTAAATTTTCAGCACCTTTATCTTCCTAAGGTCATGCTTTCTCTCTCACCCTTTCTTCCAACTAGAAAATACAATAACCTGAAAATTAATGCAGAAGAATATGGAAACTGGCAACAGAGATCTTTAAAAACAAAATTTACTCCCCTTCTACAATGACATTAATTATTATCACCAGAGGCTCCATATTAACTTAAAATTATTGAGTTTGGAGCAAAAAATATTATTAAAAATAAAATAAAAACACTGCCCACCTATCAATACATTCCATACTTACTCTGCCTCTATAATAGCATTCTGAATGTCCTGCTCAATCTCTAAATGTGACACGGAGTCATCTTCAGGGATGGGAACTGCTATCAGTACTCCACTGTCAAGCTGTAGCTGCAGGCTGGTATCTGGAGGGGACAAAAGGCACATTAAAAGACAAGTATGGGTGTTTAAAATTACTGAGTGTTCATAGCACACAATGTGGATAATTTGATGTCTAAACAAACTTAGAACAATACTGGCTTGCTTGTACAGAAACTTGCCAGAACTTGTTAAAATCCGTGGAATTTAAGAAGGGGGCGAGTTACCACATTCTCATATAAAGTGCATCAATACAGGTACAACAAGTTGTTCATCAATTAGATTCTGTAAAATACATGCTTGTGTCAGATTTCAGGCTTCTGACACCTTGTTTTCTGTCTGTGATCAGCCTGAACTATCTGGAATCGCCTGTACTACTTACATATCATTCTGGCAGCTTCAGCGGGGGAATTCACACTGTGGGGAGCATGGTGACCACTCCGCGGGGTGAAAAAGGATGGGAAGTGTGTGCTCGGGCCATAGGCAGCCACACAAACACCTTCAGTCTCCTAGAATTTTGAAAATGAATTTATGGAGAAGATAACTGTATTATGATGTACAGTTTTCCACTTGTAAAAAAACATAGAACAACAACTCCAAATTAGCCTTGACATGGGCACCTGAGGGAAGGAGAAAAAACGCCGAAGCTGAGCAAAAAGAATTGAAGTGGCAGACATGGGGCGAAGCTGGCACAGCAGCAAAAGATAGAGGGAGATGGCGAAGACCTTATGAGCCGACCATGGCGCGAAAAGGATAAGTAAGTTAAAATTAAATTGACAAATTATACCATATTAACCTATCTTTTGCTCAAATTAACTAAACATTTTATAATTTATTGAAACATGGATCCAATTTAAGAGCAATAATCCAAAAACACCAAGTTCATAAATCATATTCAAGACCCATGTACCATGTACTCCAAGGTCATATATCGAATTTAAAGCCTTATCCCTTTGGACCTGTCAGTTTACAAAGATCGATCCAACTCTGCTGGGCCTCTTGCTGAATGCAATGAAAATCACAGATTAACACCTCCTGGTGTTGAGTAGATTACAGAGAAGCTGGTAAATATATATGAGTACACTGAAAACAAGAGGATGCCTGTTAATCTGTTTAACTTGTTGTATTCAGCGAGAGTCCTGACAGAGTTAGATCTATCTATGTTGACCAGTAGCTTCAATAGGAGTGAGCTCTAATTCTCACATACCAAGTATTCTAATGTTCTCTCAATGTCCAGTATAGACTTGACCCCTGAAGATACCACTGTGATGGGTGTCCTGCCAAGCTCCGTCAGGTCAGCACTGATGTCCAGGGCTACAATAAAAACAGTACATATTACAGGGTTTGCCTTCTATTTAGTAGACTTTAGACACAGGGCTACAATCTATACAGTACATTTTATGGGGTTTGACTTCCTTTTTAAGCAGTCTCTAAACAGGACTGGGATATATAAGTAATCTGTATGGTACGTCTTACTTATAAGCAGTTTCTAGACACAGTGCTGGGATATATACAGAACATTTTACATGGTTTCTCTTCGTTTCAGCAGAGTCTAAACACAAACAGAAAGTTAATGTATACATAATGTGCAGTTTGTGTGATGGAGAGGATGGGGAGGGAGAGAGGGAGAGAGATCAAAGAAGAAAATAAAAGTGTGTGTGTCTTTGGTGTGTGTGTGTGTGTGTGTGTGTGTGTGTGTGTGTGTGTGTGTGTGTGTGTGTGAAAGAGAGAGAGGAAAGAGATAGAGGGAGAGGAAGAGAGAGAATGAAAGTGTATGCATGCAAGTGAATCAATGTCCAGACTTACACATCTAAGTTTCTCTGTGAACACTATTACCCTGGATGCTAACTTTTAATGTGTGTGTGAGCGTGTGGGTACATGTGTGCATGCCTGTGTGTGTGTGCGTGTGTGCATGCTTGCTTGCATGTGCGCATGTGTGTGTGCGTGTATATGTTGCCCCTCACATGTCTCAGCTCCCCTGTGTACTCCACCAATGCCCCCTGTCACAAACACCTGGATACCAGCAGAGAGAGTGTGTGTGTGCGTGCGTGCGTGCGTGCGTACGTGTGTGTGTGTGTCTTGTCCCTCACATGTCTCAGCTCCCCTGTGCACTCCACCAATGCCTCCAGTCACAAACACCTGGATACCGGCTTTATGGGCAGCTATCATGGTGCCAGCCACTGTCAGTCCACCTGTGAAACCCTGAAGACAAGTAATAAATAAATAAATAATATTGATCTTAAAAATTAATAAAACAATATTTTGTTTTAATCCACCAGTGCATTTTCAATCTGAATTAACTTTCCTTCATACACTGCTGTAATATGTACCCTGTATAAAGAATTCTTATAACATCAATTAGTCTCATCTGATGGAGGTTGTGCAAACAATCTTTTTCTTCATTTTGTTCGGGTAAACTAAATAACAGTCATGATCATTAATTTGCACTTGATCCGACTCACAAAGTAAAGACTGCCACACTAATTTATCTTTACCTTGAGGGAGGGAATGTCTCTTTACTTTACATGAAATTTCAGCATACAAAAGCAAGAAAGGAGAGGGGCCCAGGAGGGGTGGGAGGGTTACTAGGGCAGTTCCAATATGATATTTCATTCTAAGGTGACACTGGTCTTACACATCTTACTAAGGTTAAAGATGTTATTTATGCTCCCAAATGTCCTAGTTTTTACAGCTCTGTGGTTTACCTGACTTAAAACCCAAGCCATGTCCCTACGGGATGTCTTGACAGCACTGGTGCCCTCTTTAGTCAGACTTTCAAGCTGATCCCCATCCAGACCTAAAGAGTGAAATGTAAGCACATTATACAGCGAGATGGCAAAGACATTTCTATCAAGATATGGTCAGTGTTATCTGTGGTGAGTATTAAGTTAACATGGAATAGTTTACAAACACTCTGTCCATCCCCAGTTTCATGGTAATGCTTGATGCAGATGAAAATTGCAGCTGTACATGTTTAATTAATGGCAACAGTGACTATTTTTGCTTTGGACTTTATATTCTTAGACCAGCATCCCAAGCGTGCACAGAAGATTTAGATAATAACTCATTATCTGCGACTCAAATAAATTGTTCAATAGCAAATATATCTTGTAGAATGAATGCATTTTTCTTATTTAAATATTAGCTGAAAAATACGGACATTGCCTATTTCAAATCATCATGTAAATCAAACAAATTTTTCAGTCCCAAAGTGTCCAAGATAAAATCTCTTGTGTCCCCTATAAAAACTAGAAACATAATGTTAACTCACCCACTTGTATCTTCCCCTCCATAATGGCCATGGTGGCAGGAACAGCTCCATTATTTCTGATAACATCCTCCACTTCTGTTGCCATCCTGTAGAGAAAGCAATAAACTAATGTTGCGGTAATGGGACAATCATTTGAAAGAGGAAAATTGTAAATTTTACAGATACTGTATTTTTTAAATAACAAATTCTTAAAATTAGAACATCCCTATTGAGTGGAAACATCATAATTGAAAAGCATACAACCTCATAGTTCTCTTCTATACAGTAAAATGACCAAAGTGCTGCATTGAAATTATCTAGCTTATGATTCCAAAATCATGTATCTGAAAAATTGATAATTTTTCCTAGTTGTAATGATTGAGCTATTACTGTATCTGCACAAAGTAATGCAGTCACCCATTTAGTTCAAATTGAGGCAGGGATTCATTTAGGAAATTTATCCTGCATCCCTCTTATGTGCAATCAAAGTTAGCAGATGATATATGTGTAAAATGTAGACTAAGTATCAAAATATTAATATCTGTTAAATCAAGATGGAGGTGGAATCAAGCCACCCTGAATGTAACTTTGTGGGTGTGAAGGGCAAAGAGAGAGAGAGGGGGGGGGGCTCCCTTGAACCCCTCCCCACCCCTTTCTATTTCCTATCTTTGTTTATAAATTCAACATTATTCATCATCTCTGTTGCTTACTGTTTATCCTGCTTGTTATGGCAGTGCTTACTGTATATTATGATGGAATGGTATCCCATGTGTTATGATAGCTTACTGTATATTCTGAGGGAATGGTATCCCATGTGTTATGATCAAAGTGCTTACTGTATATTCTGAGGGAATGGTATTCCGTGTGTTATAACAGTGCTTACTGTATATTCTGAGGGAATGGTATCCCCCGTGTTATAACAGTGCTTACTGTATATTCTGAGGGAATGGTATTCCATGTGTTATGACAGTGCTTACTGTATATTCTGAGGGAATGGTATTCCATGTGTTATGACAGTGCTTACTGTATATTCTGAGGGAATGGTATCCCATGTGTTATAACAGTGCTTACTGTATGTTCTGAGGGAATGGTATTCCATGTGTTATGATAGTGCTTACTGTATATTCTGAGGGAATGGTATTCCATGTGTTATAACAGTGCTTACTGTATATTCTGAGGGAATGGTATTCCATGTGTTATGACAGTGCTTACTGTATATTCTGAGGGAATGGTATTCCATGTGTTATGATAGTGCTTACTGTATATTCTGAGGGAATGGTATTCCATGTGTTATGATAGCTTACTGTATATTCTGAGGGAATGGTATCCCATGTGTTATGATAGTGCTTACTGTATATTCTGAGGGAATGGTATCCCATGTGTTATGATAGTGCTTACTGTATATTCTGAGGGAATGGTATCCCATGTGTTATGATAGTGCTTACTGTATATTCTGAGGGAATGGTATCCCATGTGTTATGATAGTGCTTACTGTATATTCTGAGGGAATGGTATCCCATGTGTTATGATAGTGCTTACTGTATATTCTGAGGGAATGGTATCCCATGTGTTATGATAGTGCTTACTGTATATTCTGAGGGAATGGTATCCCATGTGTTATGATAGTGCTTACTGTATATTCTGAGGGAATGGTATCCCATGTGTTATGATAGTGCTTACTGTATATTCTGAGGGAATGGTATCCCATGTGTTATGATAGTGCTTACTGTATATTCTGAGGGAATGGTATCCCATGTGTTATGATAGTGCTTACTGTATATTCTGAGGGAATGGTATCCCATGTGTTATGATAGTGCTTACTGTATATTCTGAGGGAATGGTATCCCATGTGTTATGATAGTGCTTACTGTATATTCTGAGGAAATGGTATCCCATGTGTTATGATAGTGCTTACTGTATATTCTGAGGGAATGATATCCCATGTGTTATAACAGTGCTTACTGTATATTATGAGGGAATGGTATTCCATGTGTTATGATAGTGCTTACTGTATATTCTGAGGGAATGGTATCCCATGTGTTATGATAGCTTACTGTATATTCTGAGGGAATGGTATCCCATGTGTTATGATTGCTTACTGTATATTCTGAGGGAATGGTATTCCATGTGTTATGATTGTGCTCTCCAAGGCTACCACTGGGATGTCGTTTTGCAAGGCTTGTGACACTTCCCTAGAGTACTGGAGAAGTCCTGGAACAGAGGAATTTGTTTCTTAATAATAATATTTTTCACAGAGCAAGTGTTCCCTGTATAAGTATTGTTAACAAGTTTCAAATCCTATACACCTTTTCATTTTTTCCGTTTTGTGATGTCTTTTGCTTGTTTTTGTTTAACCAGTCAGTTTAAGTTTTCTAAGCCTGGGGTAGATGTTGATTAAAGGGGCAAGTGAAACTGCAGAGAAGCTATAGTCAGAGATGGCAGTTAAATGACCCAATGTGACCATTACAACAGATATAATAATAAAAACATTAAATACAAAATCTTCTTATCTTAGTAAATGGGCTAGTTGTAAAAGCGAAAGTGAAAATGAAAATAAGTTACAACCAGTAGATAGCACTCAAAAGATACAACATGTCCACCAGAGGGCAATTCTTAAGACGAGACCAATCCCTCACCATGTGACAGGTATCGCTGTTGAGGTTGCACCCTGAGTGTAGCAGTGTTCCTTAAGAGACACGCCCCTCTGTATAAACTCTGAAGTCGCATGGTGGTAACAGGGTGTCTGGAAAAATGCAAGAACAGTGAGGTGAAAATTTAATACAAGAGCTGAAATAAACTGCCATACACTTATATATGTTGAGATTGATAAATAACCAGAGAAATAGTTAATCTTGTATAAAAGCAAATACTTGGACTTTAATTATTTGTGACTGGGCTTAATCATTTATTATTTTGTCTGACAGCAACATTTACATGATCAAGAAATGAAACCTGTTGACACATGCACATACCACGTGTTTTCTATTTTTAACATAATTTTACCACAGCTGTAGGGGAAACAATCAACATTACTACTACATCGCAACATGTACAACACACTGACAATGTTTTTTTGTATGTCAAGAAAAACAATGTTCAGTTCAATTCATTTGTGTAAACAATATTTACATGATTGCATGTTTCTTGATATTTGCACCAAAGCATAAAAGGAAATAATCACCTGGCTAAGTATCGAAACAAAGCACGTATGGTCTCTAACACGTACTTACTCCTAACCCGACTGAAATTGGTCAAGAAATTTTACATCCAAAACATTCCTAACAAAAAACAATGGCGAGCTACGAGGAGGTACGACACATGTGGTGAAGCCACCTAAAACATTAAAAACATTGAAATCAAAGTTCATGCACATTTCATAAAAATGAATAAAAATGGCCTATAATAGCCAGTATCTGTCATTTGAGAAGTTTAGATATATCGTTTTGGGTCAAGATGTTCACTTTGCCTCATGGTTTTAAGCATATTATAAGCGATCTTACTAAAACTAGGTCATCTTTTTGTGAATCTAGGTCAACCAGGCTCCACGGTTGAAAGAGGGGTGTCCAGGGTACAGGAGAATATGCACTGTCACTGGCGAGATTGTCAGGTAAGACCCCCAAAAACTATGATGAATCAATTATTATTATTTGGCTCCTTATACTCTAAAGCTGTGTTCAGATTAACAGAAGAATGGATCTATTTCTGCAGGGATTCTCACCCCAGTCAATGTAATGTAATCGCAGAGCAACATGTACAATTAACATATTACGGACCACAAAGTTTTTTCCGACTTTACCCAAGTACTTTAAGATACATCTCTTTCTCTCTTTCTCTTTCTCTCTCTCTCTTATTTATTTATTTATTTATTTTTAATTAAACTATTTTGTGTTTTAATTTAAACTTTTTAGCCCACATTTATTTGTTTATTAATTCCTTTGTAGGCCTGGAACCAGGAGAGCCTGCCTCTCTCCACCACCAGCAATGAGGCATGTAAACTCTATGATGCTGTTCTTACTCAGGTAATTGTTATGAAATTAATCACCCATCTTTTGTTCCATTCTCTCTCTCTCTCTCTCTTATGTAATTTGTTACAAAATTAACCATCTATCTTTTCATCCATGGCTTCTCTCTCTCTCGCTCTCTCTCTCTCTCTCTCTCTCTCTCTCTCTTAACAAATGCAGGTAATTATTTTATGATTAAAGGAATGTAAAGTGAATTTTAGAAAGTTGATAAAGACACAATTGAGTGATATACCTTTTATAGAAAAAAAATTAAATTTGATGAGGACATTTTTCATTCATATCTGTTTTGAGTTCAAAGTTTTTAGGTTTTGAGTTAAGTTTTTATAGGTTAAGTTATACTCTAATAATGGAAACAAAGACTGGTGAATTTCACTTGTTGGATTATACATATTATAAAAAGTTCAGATCTTGGAAACTGTTTAATAGTATGAGATAATTTTCTCAGTATTTTTCGGTGGGTGCATATTTTCATACTATATGGATTTCTAATGAGCATTGATTGCTTTTAAAGTGGTTTATAATTTAAAGGGATAATAACTCTTCGTTTCGGCAAAAAAATGAATTTTCCTGGAGTAAACAACAATTTTCCCATACTAACCAATGGGTAATGAATCCATTTTTACATTCAAAATAAGTCCCTGTTTTTTTTCTAAAAAGTTTGTTTTTTTGTTAAAATCTCTTAAGAGATTTTAACAGAGCATAGCCATCAATGGAGGTCACGTGGTCTAAAGACAAGCTCAGATATCAGAATAATAGCTCTAACTGCTGTTTTTGTGGTAAAACAGAATATATTATATTTCTATGAGATATTCACAATGTTTTTATTGTAAAATATAGATCTCATACGAAGAGTTATTATCCCTTTAAGTTTGCTATGACCCTAGGAAAATGTTTATCATAAAATTAAAAACTGATTAACTGTTATCTATAACAAATTTTATTTAATTTTGTCAACTTTAAAAATTTTATTGAAGTATGTTGGTTGGTATGATGAAGACAGTGTTGGTGGGATCGAAACCGCTGCTAAAAAATTGACGGAAACAGATCCTGATTTCGGTAGGTCCTTTTAGGGCGGCTGTTATTATTACAGCAAGAAAAATTCTAGAAATTTCAACTTTTGAATGTCAAAACTGTTGGAAAAATATTATTTAATTTACAACCCTTTTTTTTTCAAATTCTAAATTTCTGTTTTTATCATAGTAGGTGAAATTCACCAGTCTCATTTCCTGTAAAAGTAGGACAGCTGGTTTATAGTTCGTGGCTTGGTGACTATTTAAAAAAAAAGGGTATATTTAGTTGGTGATTTAAGGAACTTTGTTGAAATCTCTAGGATTTTTATAAGTTAATCTTTGGGGATCTATCACTCCTTTCCTGCTTTTAAACTATGATTATATTAATTAGCTGACATTTAAAGAATAAAACCAACTGTTTTTAATATGTGTGTATTTGTAGTACACTGGTGTCTACGATGATGCAAGTGTAGGAGGCATAGCCACTTCAATGAAAGCAATGCTTGCTGCTGACCCTAACTTTGGTACAAGACTTCATCACACAAACACTGACTTAAAATTAGTGTTTTTTTATTTAATATTTATATTTATTTATTATTTTTATTTATATATAATTATTATTTTTTTTTTAGAAAAAGGGTTTCGGTTAAAATATTTTTAGAGCAGTGTGCAATACAATTTTGTAATATCTTATCAGTATGATACAAACAAACAGAAAAAAGGCATATATTAACTTGAGGGATACTAGAATCTGTGATTGTTTGTGTAGACTTGTAAACCTTCACAATCATATTTTTCTATTCAGTCATGGGACAAGTCCTGACTAACGGGTTGGACCTGATTGGCACAGGGAGGACCATCAACCTTGACCCAGATTTCAAGGCTGCCATCAATACAATGGCTGATATGGCCACAAAGCAGGATATCACAGAGAGGGAGAAACAGCATGCTAAAGCTATTCAAGTGTGGGCTGAGGGGTAAGGTCAGAACAGTGGTGACATCTAGTGTACTGTTTGAGTAATTTGACTCCACACTAGATGGCATTTGAGGGCATGTGCAAAAAGGTAGTCTGTACAGGTATACTTCCTCCTGCTGTTAAGATAATAATAATAAATGAAGATTTAGTCAAATAAAGACCTTCCCCTACATGATAATTAATTCTTTTATGAGGCTATTCTTTTTGTTATTTTAAAATTAACTGACTCAGCCACAGATGCCCTCTTTACATCAGGTACTTAAATGTCCCAGTACGCTTTCAAGTCAAATGGTATACTTTATTAATACAGATACCGTATGTCATTAAGGGCATTGTTTATATTACAGAACCGTAATGCCTTTGATGAAGAAATTATACTTGTCTATTAGTAACCAAAATCTAGACACTAGCAGTGTTATAGTACCTTCAGTTGGTAGTAAGATATAAATCATGCCTGATATTTAGTCATCTAGACCCTGTAGTATTTTAACATGTAATTAATATATTATTTCACTGTATTTCAGAGACATAACTGGGGCCTGTCATGTATGGGAAGACATCTTGGTGGCGCACCCTACAGATATGTTGGCACTGAAATTTGCCCACGATAGCTACTTCTATCTGGGCTATCAGCCCCATATGAGAGATTCCATAGCCAGGGTGTTACCGTACTGGAAACCCTCCATGCCTTTGTATGGGTACGTGTTAGGCTCTCTTCACATTAGAAATGGTATGGTTTAGGGTAAGAGCTGTACAGGTACACTTTGGGAGGTTCCCACAGGTATCTACACCACAGTGGGTTTATACACACCCTTTTCTACTCTCCACAAGTTTACTTCTTTCATGCTGTTTAGTTAAAGGTACACTCCATGGGTTTGAAAATCCCCTATTAGCAAATGCTTGTTATTGCAATCCATGGATTTCTTATAAAACCTTTCATACACCTTATAAACCATAAAACCTCACAGTGTACCAGCACAGCTGATTTGCTAAAGCCTACTGCTCAATGCAGTAAGGTTCTCCATCCTAATGTAGACACAAAGTGAATCCACTAAACGAATCCACCAATCGATAAATATCATATGAGAACAAATTATGAACTATGCAGTCACATAACACATCGTAACAGTGACATTGCTCTAAGACAGTTTTGTTGAAGGTGCTCTACTTAGATTATTGTTTTATTACAAACTCTATGAATCAAAAATCTAGGTTCTATTATCTTTTCCATTCTTTTTTTTTTTTTTTTTTTTGTAAAAGGCCCCAACCCTCTTTAAAATTGCTGGCTCTTGTTCCATGGTATAAATCTAATTTCTTAATAAACCCAGTTATTCCAATACTATTTTAGATACCTGTTTGGCATGCATTCCTTTGGCCTTGTGGAAACCAGTCTTTACTCAGAGGTAGAGAAGGTGTCCAGGAAGGTAAGAGGAGATGAGATGAGATGAGATGAAATGACTCGAGATGAGATTTTATTTACCACCAAAAAAGGGAATATATTGTTGACTTGCAATTAATAGTAAAAAAATGATACATTATAAAAAGTGAAAAAAAAACATGGGAACAATAATTCATAAAAAAGGAAAAACATGACAACAGTGAAAAAAATGTTATAAAATTGTGATGCTAAAAATAACAAACCACTTGCCTAGACTGAGATAATAAAACATAAAGGTGACCTGTTTACATGAAGACTGAGCCTTGTATAGCCCAGTACTATTTGACACAAAATGGTGGATAGGATATAGTTTATGAGAAAAAAAAAGTTTTACCATTCAAAATTCACCAAAATAATAAAGGGAATGTGGAATTTACCTTTTTTTCTCATAAATTTCCATTTTTGTCTTCTAAAGCTTCCCTCATTGTGTGCTAGTTCATTTTTTGACCAGAATGTGGATCCCTACACTGAAATAGGTTTTTCACCAATTCTGTGTAATGCTGATGAAAAGCAAATGTTGCTTTAAGTCCTGGCTTTATCTTTTTGTGTTTGTTTGTTGGTTTGTTTGTTTGTTTATTTGTACCTAATAAGTATAACATTATATATGTGTAGTTCTAAGTAGTGTCAATTTATAGACATCAACCCTGTACTTTGCCATTATTTGAAGATACTCAACCAGAAAAAGTCAAATAATTCTGCATTCGTGTGTTAATCATTGTCGACAGTTTTAACGTCACATAGCGAATCTGTAAGTTTTGCCATCTATGTATCAGACCATTTAGCAGCTTTGCTTCCTTGTTTCATTATTTGAAGGGACTGGAACTCAACTCAAAGGATGCCTGGTCCACCCACTCCCTGGCACATGTGCTGGAAATGATGGGAAGACAGGATGAAGGGATTTCTTTTCTTAGTACAACTGTTAGAGACTGGACGGTAAGAAAGGGAGATGGGATAAAGATATTTTTGTCTCAGTACAACTGTGAGAGACTGGACGGTAAGATAGGGAGTTATAATTAAGTGATTTTTTCTTCCAAATATGATTGTATACAAATATGATTGTACAAAGTACAAATATGAGGGACTGAACAGCCTTGTTTTTGGTAAGAATAGGATCATTTTTTTCACCAACAGGCCCTACATGTATTTATTTATCATAGGAAACAAGATATCATTTGTCTGTCAATTATATATATATATATAGGGATAATAACTGTTCGTTTCGGCCAAAAAATGAATTTTCCCAGAGTAAACAACAATTTTCTCATACTTACCAATGGTTATCGAATCCGTTTCTGCATTCAAAGTTAATCCCTGTTTTTGTTTGGTTTTATGTTTTAATCTCTAAAGAGATTATTACAGAGTACAGCCATCTGCAGAGATCACGTGGTCTGATGACAGTCTAAGATATCAGAATAATAACTATAACTGCCGTTTTTGTTGTAAAACAGTAATTATATTATATTTTTTATGAGTTGTTTACAATGTTTTTTATTGTGAAATGCAGATTCCATATGAAAAGTTATTATTCCTTTAACTAATATGTATCGTTTCTTTAATATATTAATTTTATTTATTTATTTATTTTCAGACCTGTGGAATGTTGGCCTGCCATAATTTCTGGCACTGGGCTGTCTATCACATTGAAAAGGTATCCATAGCCTGTACAATGATCACACTGTCACAGTGTCAGTGATATGGTTTTGTTTGAATATTATTGTCAAAGTTAATCTGATAAGAAATATAATGCAGTGAAGAAGGATCTCACAGTGATGAAAAAATCAGGAAAGTGATTGAGAAAAATAATATGTTTATTATTTTAGGTGTATTTCTTTCAATTTTTAGAATGAAAACAGCTTTTAGTCATGCAACTGTTACATGCAGTTTTTGTTGCAAAAAAAGTTATCATTATTTTTATTATTGTTAATATTACAAGGGTGAACATACAGGTGCTGTGGACATATTTGACTCAGAGGTGGGAGAGAGATGTAAGAAATCTGGAGCCATGTTGGACATTGTGGATGCCTGCTCCCTGTTATATCGCCTGGAACTGGAAGGTAAGTGTAACTTAATGCACATTTCAGGCTGTGGGGTACTGCTAACACACAGTACAGCAGGATGTCTTAATATGCAGTATACATTAAATATAGTAAGGCCAAGTAATGGGGAGGTGTTACTTAATGTACACTCCAAGCTGTCAAGTACTGCTTACACATAGTCCTTTATTATTACATCATATACTCATCAATTTTTGTTCTTATTTATAGCAGCAATGTTTTAATTGTGCACATTTGTAAGGTATAAGATGGGATCACCTTAAGCAGTAAAACAAGATCATCAGGCACAATTAAAACAGACTGCACTACTTGGAGAACACCAAGCAAATTTGCTCGTTATAATTTATATTATCATGTGTCCATTTTATTTGTATTGATTTTGGATTATTTTCTCTAGGAGTGAATGTTGGTGATAGATGGAACGATGTGTTTGAAACTTGTCGTCCACACACGGATGATCACATCCTGGCGTTTAATGACGTCCACATTCTCATGTCCTGTCTAGGCGCCAAGAAGAAAGATGTTGCCAAGGAGATGATGGAATCAATCAGAGAGTTTGTTAAGTAAGACCTTGGATCCATGGCCAGAACTTTTTAATCAAATAATTTTCCTTCATTGGATAGAATTTACTCTACCAAAATCATTTACAAAATAAAAATAAGATATAAAAATAAGATTTTATAGAAAAGAAGTTTCTGTCATTTCATATGATTTCAAATAAGTTCCAGTTAATTTTGTGTTTCAGTTTGTTCTAAGTTACAGGAGATTTTGGATGTTTCAAATTTCTCCGGCTTGAAGGACTTTTTAAAGCAAGGCCTGTCTGAATATACCAGAGTTGGTCATATCATTTATTCAATTTTTTAAAGTAACTAAAATTATATAAATCATCTGTAAAAAGAAATGGAAAGTATTGAAAAGATAGATAAATACTAGAATTAATTTCAAATTAATAATTATCAGGTCCAAGAACAAAATTTCTTTGCCAGTATCTGATTTGGTTGAAATATTGATGAAATTAAAATATATTTACAGAAATGCAGATTGCACCCAGTGGCTTCAAATTACCAAAATTTGCAGTAAAAAAAAAGATAAAATAAGTAAATAAATGAATAGATAAAAGGATAAATGTATAAGACCAAGACTTGCATCATCTTTGTTTGACTTGGTTGAAGATAAATATTGAATCTATTATATTTTCAGAAATGGTAAAGGCACCAACAGAGATGTCACGGCTGAGGTAGGTCTGCCACTTTGTGAAGCATTTGAAGCTTATGATTCTGGAGATTTTGCTCGGGCCGTGAACCTTCTAAACCCGCTGAGGTACAAAGTTCTTAGCATAGGGGGAAGCAATGCACAGGTGAGAAGGATAGTAATAACAACTATAAAAGTTCTCTGAGAGCACAAAAATTATTAGTAAAAATAACTATAAAAAATAACAATATGGAAATAGTAATGTTTCCAGTGCAATTGTTGTATAAGTCATTTATGCACAGTCTCCACCTTCAGATGAATGCATCTGTGCATCTCTTTAAATATTGATAAAAACTCTAATACATGGCATATTCCTTTAACATTCTATATGATAAATAGTACCTTAAAAGACAATAAGATTGACAACTAGCATTACAAAGTAAGCATGACAAAATGAAATATAATTACATATTATGAATGTGAATGCACATTTAAAAAGAAATGTTGGTTATAAGTCAGTTTTTAGCATGCTTTAAAAACCTTTAACAAGCAACAATTGACCTTTCACCTTTCTTGACCTGTGACCTCTCTTTGACCCCATGACCTTTGTTATCTTCCAGAGAGATGTTTTCAATCTATTCCTGATCAATGCAGCACTGAAGTCAGAGGACAAGATGCACCATAAGTTGGCAAGGTAAGAAAGGGATATGAAACATGCTGTTACTGGAGTATCTCCACAGACATTTCAAGAGAGAGAGGAGGAGGAGGGGGGAGTGAGAGAGAAAACACTCAACTGTTTAACTTATGTTACCTAAATTTAGAGAAGTTAAAAATATTGTAAAAGGAAAATATTACAAATATGGTCCATGTATAATTGTATGATGAAAAAGTGACAAGTACATGTATTCATAATTCAATAATTCAAAGGTAAATTTGGGCCTCCCAACATTTTTACAAAGATCTCTTATCTCTTAATTAGATGTAAAATTCTGATCACCCTGATGTGTAACTGGCATCCTCACTGTAAATTTTTTGATGTCTTATTTCCTTGAGATGTCACTTCTTTTAAGGTGTCTGTTGGCAGAGAGAAAATGTCTGAAAGAAAATGCACCAATGACAGATCGTTTGACGGAACGTGCCATAGCTCTCCATGCAGATTAGGAAGTTGACTAGTTTTCAAAGAAGTGCATAAGTGATTTATCCAGTATTTGACAGCAAAAAAGAAGAAACAAAATAATACAATTTCAATAAAAAACCAATATAATTGATCATTTTTGCCAGAGATTGTCAGATTTAAATGACTGAAATTGAGTGGCATTTACATAATTATGCATCAGATTTATTTTTTGTAAAAAACTATAAATGTTATTGTGTGCCTTTGACTTGGGCTGGTTCAAGATATGTTTGAGAGAGAATGCCTTTATATGGATTATCAAAAGATGCAAATTAGTTTAAATTTTGGATTAATTGTCATGATAGAATAGTTCGGCATATGCCAATAAATTTTCTACTTGTTAAAACAAATTGATGTTCTTTGATATATATATAATATATATATATTCAGTTAAGCCAATGAGCTAAATTTGCTATGCTATTTTTGGGAAAGTGTATATTTTTGTATGTGCCATCAAACGAATTAAATTCGTGGAATAAAATATATGCAGTATTTATGTCAGACTGTTTTTTTCTTCTGTTTAGAATATAAAAACCATGTGTATTTTAGCAATTTCCAAAACATAATAGCACAAACTAACACAAAGATGTAGTGTAAACATTTAACTGCTATCTTGTAGGCAATAATGTCAACTAAGAAGTACTGGCACCAGTTAAGATTGTAGGAAGCTTGGGAGTGAAAATGAAGAGTCCCATTGTGACGTATAACATAGTTTATCCAAAACAGCAATTGGTCTTGCCCCGACATGGGTTGGTCCTTTAAAAGCTCGGACATTTTAACGGCGTTGTCCTTGTATGTCCTGTTGTTAAGAACTGTTTGTATGGCGCTCTCGAAGTCTGCCTCAGTGAATGTTAAAAAGCTGAGGGATACTCCAATGTTGCACCTGTCTGTGAGTTTTCTGGCGTTCTGATGCTGATCCCAAATTAACGGGACAGCCACAACGGGGACGGCGTGGTACAGAGTTTCCCACGTGCTACTGATCCCACAGTGGGTGATGAAGAGTTTCGTGGCAGGATGTGAAAGAATGTCGTTTTGTGGAAACCAATCGACCAAGTGCGTGTTTTTCCCAAGAGACTTCGGAACAGGTCCCTTGTATCTCCAGATGACAGTTTGAGGTAGTCTGGCGAACACTTTTGCGATGCCCTCCGCCATCCCCTCGGTCAGTTCTGCTACTAAGGTACCGAAACTCATCACGACAACGCCATGACGCCCAGACGCCATTAAGTCTTGGTAAAACTTCGGCAGAGGTTTGGGTGGTGTCCAAAGAAGTCCAGAGATTGGTTTAACGTGAGGCATCACGGGTCTGGGATAATCCAGAGCGAAGTCGACATTGGCGGCAATCATCAGAGAAACTCTTTCAAATGCTCTCTTCATAGGGGGCCAAGGTTTCTTTGGAAAATACTCCAACACCATGGCATCCGTGCGCTCTATTTTCTTGTCTAACCAATCATTGACTTCGTTTTCTATGTCGACATTGTGGAGTCTTTCCCAAAACGTCATGTGGTCGGAGTAGCCCCCGGGAATGGCCGGTGTGAAGGACTTAAACACCGGCTGGCGAAACACGTGCCACGGGTCCCAGAATCCTAAATTGGAGTATGCTATGGACGGGATTTCTAAAAAGTCGTTTAGTACGGGACCAGATCCCAAATTGACCAAGTCAAAGAGAAACAAAGAAAAATTGGTCGCTTTCAATTCTTGCAACCTGGTTTCGTTTCTTAATAAAAAATGGCAGAAAGCTTCTTCCATCTCGTCCATTGCCGCCATCATCTTCTCGAGACCCTCGTAAACAGAGCTCATGGTCGTATCCAAGGCCAGCTCCCCCGCTTTGTTCACCTCCAGCTTGGGTGTCTCAAATCTGACCAGCGACACGCCGTCGATGTTTGTCCGTGGTTTGTAGTGGTCAGCCACCATCATTGTGACCGAGTGACCGCGGTCAGTGAGAAGACGGGCGATTTTCTCCATGTTCAGCGTCCGGGAGTTGAACACCTGCGTGTACGGCAACATGAATATCTTAGCACCGAGGCAGGCGCTTCTCCCGTGCAGCAGTGCCACCCATACTACTACATACAATGGGTACGGCATCATATTGCTAGAGAGATACGTGGGTATACAGTCCATACACCGCCCCTCAATGAACTAGATGTTAACCGAGCGTATCTTTTCAGCGACTGTACTCGCTATAACTAAGGTTCTTTATGACCCCTGTAAATATGTGACCGATAGGGAGACCCCATAACCCGTGGCTATATCAAACTAGGTTATAGTCAGGGTTATACTGGTTACGTAAATAAATTATTGCGCATTTGATTATCATTGCGAAAGAGTCTACGCACTAACGAAAAATTGTTTGCAACATTATTTTTATTTATTTATTTATTTATTATTATTATTATTATTATTATTATTATTATTATTATTATTATTATTATTATTATAGCCCCTAAATTACATGTACCTTCCGTCTTTCTTTGCGATTTTCCTCTCTGTACATAAATCCAAATTGAAACTATTGGGATTATAAAGGATAACTGCTTCCACTTGACCATAAAGTACCAAGTATTCCTTATTTCAAAACACGTGCACCATAGAGTACCGGCATACGTGCCCAGCAGTTTGTTAAGTACAGATCCATGCATTAAGAAGTGATAGTTGACAGGGGACGCGCTGAAGGTCGTACTACGGAGGATTTACATGAGATAACCTTTTCGAGGGCACGGGCACTTGGTAACAAATGTAGGTTCAGTTATCATGAACAGAAGTAGGCTATGTGTACATTTCTTTAATAGCCACATTCGCTCCCACAGGCTCTCTCTCTCTTTCTCTCTCTCCCTCTCTCTCTCTCTCTCTCTCTCTCTGTTCCTCGGTCTGGGTCGTGTATGTGTTGTGTTCAAAACAACATATTTTGCGGTAGTATGACAAGCTAGCAAGGACGCAAAGGAATTCGATAAGGTTATCCCGGCACCAAAAAAATCGAAAAAAGTAAAGTGCAAGAAGGAAGGAACTGTCCAGGAAGGGAGTGTAGGACGTTTTTTCGTGTATTCGTATTAAAAGTGTCTTATGCGCATTTGAAACTGTCTGAATGTCACATTTTTATTTGAATGTCCTCTAAAGTTTCATTGTGCTTATTTTTACCAATTTAAACCTTGAAAACGGTAAATTCTCTCAAATAAAAATGCGTAGTCGATATTTCCTTTTGTAATAGCAGGAAAACTAAAGGAGGTCTGAATGGCTTAGGCTGCTTCTAGAACTAATGTAGGTGGATTATACACTCGTGAGAAAGAGGTAAACTTATGAGGAAAGTTAACATTTTTGTGCAAAACTCCCTGTGCCTGTTTAACATGTCATATTATCAAGTAGAGACGCATTTTAATGTACCATGCTCTAAATAACCTCACAGTTTAACGTGTGACTAGGAAGCTATCCAGTATTTATTCATACATAAATCATTGCTCAGCTTGTAATTTGCATTTCACCTTGTTAAGATTTGAGTTTGTTGGAGCAGGAAGATATCTTCACGATTTTTAATGTTGTCTTTGAAAAGATATTTGGAGGGGGGGGGGAGTTCTTTGGCGACGTCGTTAAATATATAAACTTCCGGATAAAAAAGTTTGAATAAATTAAATTTAATTAATTAATTAAATGCTTAATTAATTGTAATCATAGCGTCTACATTTTCGATCAGTCTTCTACAAACCAATAACGATTAGTGATCTACAATTAAACTCTCTGTCAAGGAGTAAATAAAACTCTGTTGTATTTTGTCCTCATAGAACCATTCGAGTGGCAGCGGAGCATTGAACTGTGACATCACCATGTAAAACGTCACTCTCACTGACGTCACTCTCCAAACCAAAACAAAAGCAATGGAATTCTCAGCAAGCACCGGTGACGTCGAGATGTCGCTGCATCGAGAAAGGCTAACGTCAAGGTCAAGGGTGAACTGGTCTTTTATTTCGCGGATTGTTCTGATATTGGGCGTAATTGTCATCAACATAGTGTTTGCTTGGATAATTCCGTACAGCGTGTCATACCCAGCAGTAAGATATCTAGCAATCGTTATAGTGATAGCAGTGGATTTCTCGCCGTTTATCCTAGTAATTGCGGTGGCCATTATAGATGTTTTGAAAACTTATTAGGCTGAGTGCATGGGGCTGATTCACTTCCACAATGTATGTATACCAGCATGATACAGATATTGCGTTACTCTTTGAGTTATTGCAAAACTGTTGGCAATAAAAAATGACAGCCATCGAAAACTTGGATTTTAAGATATCAACAACACAACACCTGTGTGCACCTATATTTTATGATTTTAACTCATTTTACTATTCAATTGTGTGGATGTGATCCTTGATATGGATTTGTGACCAAGAGATGACTTGTTTGTATTACCAAATAAATTCATTTAATTATCAATCAGAAAATGATTATTAAATGACTTATATATCCAGAATGAAATAAGATAAAATAAAAGAGACGAAAAAGCTGAAGCCTAAAACAGGAATATTTTTGAAAAAAAAATCCAATCTACCATGAAAAAATATCAATCAGACCCAAGAAATTGATTGCACCTCTATGTACCAGGGAATACCCAGGCACTGTATCCGCCCAATGTGTACTACACTATATTTAAGTGATAAAAACAAAAAAGAAAAAAATGAGGGTCCATTAGATCCGTACAGGTTATGGTTAGCGTGACGTAAGTGGGTCAAACTATCTGAAAACTAGGACAACGCTTAACTTGTTCAAATCAATGTGAACAGGGCCTGTATTACAGGGACTCTCTTGCACGTGACACCAATTGTACCACATAATGAATTCAACGTTTTTTTCTTGTCTGTGGTTGGAGACGCGTGTAAGGGACTCCACTGCACCTCTTCGTGCTCACGCGTGATTTATTGTCACTGAACATAGACGCTTGTGGCTAGCAAAAGATCACGTGGTGTAATTAAGATCTTAGTCGCGCTGTAGCTGTGCTGGAGAAAGTGGATATTGGACGCTTTCAGTGACAGGTCAACGTGACCAAGGTGGCCAGCGAGATTTATCCCGTTTTCTTGTAATGACACTGATTTTCCCCGATTTTCGCCTAGAATTGTAAGATTTGTGGCAGGTCGATACAAAAACACTGAAGAAGTCAAAACACCATCTCTCGACCACTGAGGTAAACCTTGGACTACATGTATCTGTGTTTTGATCTAATCTGTATACAAATCTCAGAAATATCTTCCCTGGTATATGGTTGGCTGGTAGAAGACCGACTTCGGGCACAGCATTCATGAATCCTGGTACATTTCATAGAAGTAAGTATACATGTAGTATGACGTTGGTATTACATCTATTAAGGTGCTGCTATTTTATACTTGTAGGCGTGTAATACTGTAAAGAATTTCACTATGCGAATCATTCGCTTCGCAGATGGATGTATAATAATACAAGCCCACTAGTTATTTCAAATCACTGGATTTTGGGCTGTCATGGGACCCTGTTCACGTGTTAAAGCCAAATGCTGAATACTTAATAAAATTAACGGTTAGAATATATTAAGTCACGTGCAACCACGGCTGTCAGCCATTGTCCACCCCGAAACATATTTTTGCTGCACACCCTCCACTACTTCCCGGCGGTATTTGTGTGTCTTGAATGACAAGCTTCTCCATACTGGAAGTCAACTGAATGATGATATTCCGTTCCAAAATTTCCAGAGTAGAGAATTGTGACATTAGTTAGACTCAAAGACATATCTGGTTAAAAGCAAGTGAAAATTTTGGAAGGTGTGGGTTGTGGTTTTGGAAGATGGTAATGCTCCCCCCCCCCCCCATACTAAACATAAACATAACATATGTGTAGTAAAGACATACAGCGTCGAGTCCCCGTTTGAGTCATGTTTGACATCGCCTGCTTGTTTGCATATGGATTATTTACGCAGAGGATGCGATGGGATAAATGTTAACATTTGCATTTAATGTATGTTTAAATAGGGGGGATTGTACCATCACAGTAGCAATTTAGAAGCCTATCATTTTCATTCAACATACATCTATCAAAGTATTAGGCTAATTTTCTTTGACTCTCATCACTGTTGTCACGGGTACCTGTACCAGCGTTTTCCTTTTGGTTTTCCCTTAAAAAGTGAAATATTTTATTTTGGATGTTTATCCCTTTCTGGTTTAAAATACCAAAATCTTCAACCCTTTCCATAAATATTAAAATAACACAGAAGAGAGTGGTTTGACTATAAATGAAATATTATTTATTTAGTCATTTACAGATAACAAATTATCAGTAGGCCCTAATGAACATATAATATGTCATGGGTTTTTGTTATACAAAAATAAAACAACGACAAATAAATATCAATAAATTTCAGATTTCACAGGAAGACTGGATTAACCAAATGTAGATGTACAAGGTCAAGCGCCAGTCAGTGTCAAAGTAATCTCAGTATGCAGCCAGCTTGTCAACTGGAAATGTGAAGACTATAAAGAACACGGGACGTTGCTCAAAACGACGAACAAAGAAGAGAAACGAAAGCAAAATTGCGCGCTATCTGGAAATGCAAATCAATACTTCTGATCAGCATTCTCATGAGGTATCAACTGTGTCGGTGTATGCACTATATGTCTTGACACAAGTCAGGTTAAGATAATAGACTCAACTCAGGGAGGAGATCAACATTACGAAGACGGTCAACCTTACCCAGACGGAAGGTCAATATTACTCAGGCCGTAGGTCAACATTGCTCAGATCGTAGGTCAACCTTACTCAGACCGTAGGTAAACATTACTCAGGCAGTAGGTCAACCTTACTCAGACCGTAGGTCAACATTGCTCAGACCGTAGGTCAACATTACTCAAACCGTAGGTCAACATTGCTTAGACCGTAGGTCAACATTGCTCAGACCGTAGGTCAACCTTACTCAGGCAGTAGGTCAACATTGCTCAGACCGTAGGTCAACATTACTCAGGCAGTAGGTCAACATTATTCAGGCAAAAGGTGAACATTTACTCAGAGAGCAGATCAATGAAAAAATGTTCCCATCTGAAACTTTAGATGAAAACCGCCTACTTACGAGCGGGCGCCGCAAGAGAAGTACATTTTGTGCAAGTTTTCTCCTCGTTGTTATCATTATACTGGTCATTGGCGTTAACGTCGGGGTGGCATGGATAATACCCCTCAGTGCAGACATACTCCACCCTTCATTAAAGTATATAGCTATAGCACTTCTCGTGCTGATTGACCTTTCGCCATTTCTTTTGGTGATAGGGTACCGTGTAGTGACCTTGATATTATCTATGGGGGATTCTAGTGACGAAAGCATATATAAAGACCCAGATATTCAAACTGGCGAATGAACACAGTGCGTTGACTTGGAGTAGCGTGTTGTGACCTTATTGTGACCTTGCTGTGACCTTTTGGAACCTTGTCACCAAACCGGAATTGTGGTGTCTATCGAGCACAGTTAGGGTATTGGAACCGGTTATTGGACACCCCCATGTTGACCTGCGGCTTTCTGGGGGATACAGACTTGTATTTCGACCGCTGACTAAATTGTTATTTATTTATTTATTTATTTATTACCTGTTTCTGAAATGCTGACTCTGTCAGTACCAGTGAACTCAACTGCCGACTACCGGGTTGTAATTTTTTGTAACTGTGTTGTGACGCATACAGTATGTCACTTTGGTGTAAATTTCGGCATATTGACTGAATATGCCGTTCAAATAAAGATATTTCAGAGATGTGTCTTTATATTCATATATTTTGCCATGTTATTATTTGGTGCAGTCAAACAATAGGGTCCTTAAAATTGTAGACGAAGTATCTGCCCATGAGTAACCGTTTCGATATTACATCAATGTATATCCTCAAAGATGTTTTTTTTTTCACCAAATGATGAAAATTTTGAATATACGAATATACAGTACTAGACGTTTGAAAACTACCGTGATTATATTTCTGCATTAGTATGTGTCAAGTGTCGAGAGGGGTCTTGTAAATGTCTGATAAACTAAAGTAAATAGTACGGTAAAAAACGAACATTGTTTTTAAGGGAGGCCAACCGTTCACGCATTTCATGCAAAATGAAAAAAATAATGAAATACAACATTCTAACGATAGTTTTTAGCTTGGTGCACACGTTAATTGTGGAATGGTAACAGCAACAGTAAGTGCGAGAAAAAATACCAAAATTTATTACCGCTGGGTTTTTTAAAGGGTAAAACTTGTTTGTGGTTTGAACGCGGAAAGGATTTTAAAATTTGACTTAAAGAAAGCTTTTAAACATTGATGCCGTCCTAAACAAAACCTAGCGGAATGCACATCCAGCGATTTTCTATCAGTTGTGATTTTCTTTGTTAACCGTCATTGTACCAGATGCGATGTTATGCACAACAGCTGCACTTTGTTTACTTTGATGAAATATAAGACAGGAATGAACAGGCTCAATTATCAACATGCATGCAGATTCAACACGAATGACCAGGTGCTTGTTGTGTTTGTTCATGCTAACAATTTTTTACAGGCAAGATGTCTGTACATCGGTTACGTCAGTTGAGCGAGAGCGTGGCGGAGAGGTCTAAAGCTCCGGTTTAGGACACCGATCTCTTCGGTCGCGTCGAATCCCACCGCTGCCACCACATTTTGCCAGTGATTGACGAAGGGAACCGTTTCTGTGACCTGTCTTAAATCAGTACTGGTTTGTGACACACCCTGCAAAACTTTGATATAAAACGGGGTCATTATGAATTCGAAATGAAATGAGAAAGTCACGCATTATATAGAAAGTCGCATATGAATGCTTACATCTACCGATAGGTGGGAACACTTATCACAAAGAATAAACATTCTGAATTGACAATTTCATAATATAAAATTCACTTGGGTAATTAGTGAAAGCAAAACCGGTTTTATATAATATTCAGTCTACACTTATGGATACGCATTTTTTGTGCGTCTCACTAAAAACAATGTTGAAATTTTGTGCCTTTTTGTCTCTTTTAAAATGTAAAAATTAGTGTTTTTTTATAGTTGATTATGTGCATATTTGGATAAACCTTCTCTTTAACGTCCGTTCGCTTTCATGGCCCAGCAGCTGTCTGATTCAGCAGCTGCCTGACAGTAAGTAGACAAAGTTCATGTCACTCCTCAAACCCACGCGGTTTACGCATCCCCGCTTTCGACCAGATGATGCGATTGAATCCTTTATCGAGGTCAAAGGTGCCTGTATTGGAGAAGCGATATGTTGAAAGGCCACAGACATAAACAACAAAGATGGCGGAACCTACAGCTGACAGTAAGACACAATGCATTCCTTTTGTTGACACTGTCACATTATCATCACGTAGATTTGTTTTTAATATAAGCAGTAGGTTTTTGAATTATGCATTGTGTTCTTCATTTCATGCTGTAGGATGCATCATTACATACTGATCTAGAAGACGGAACAAGCGTTTTGTTGTTATGTACCTGTACCTTTACATATACATATGAGATGAATGTCCTAAACTTATATAATTTTGTACGCTTAATTCAAGCGTGGGCTCGAAATAGGACATTACGTTTTCGTCTAACTTAGTGGATAACGCGATCTAAATTTTCCACGGTTCGTGTCAGATTTACGTAAGGTCGCGCAAAGAAAACCCAAGTCCACATAATGACCAGTTTAATGGTTTATTAGTTGACGATCCCTAACTACATGTTCTACGTGAAGCCTCCAACTTCTAAGCCGTCTCCCATGGCTCCGTCGAGCGGTCACCTTCGAGTCTTCTTCAGTCTCCCCCCCCCCCTCCGATATTATTTCTAGACGTCTTTTATACATATTTCTTATCTATAGGTGGATTCGGTGCTGCAGTATTTGGCGGTACATATTAATTTTAATTATTCAAATTGCACACGTCCACTGAAGTTACATAAGTACAGGTAAGGCCATAAAACGAGACGAGTGCACAAGCAATCGACTCTAATCAAATTAATTTACATGTCTGGGAATTATATTTGTGAACACTACACGCCTTCCCTTTTTACCAGAAAAAATTTTTTTTTTTCATTTACCACGTTGGAGACATTCACTCTACATTGTATTTACAACATATATATACAAAGCGAATCACGTTAATAAAAAAACACGTTACAGACAGGCCCGGAGGAAAACCAGAGATAATTAAAACCCTTTAATTCATATCTTTCTTTATCAATTTAGGGAAAAATAGCCCTGGAAACCGGGCAATTGAGCGCCTTATATTTTAAAGTCTTTAAAATTGATTTGAGTCTTTTAGTGTTTAGTCTTTCAATTGAATCATCGGCAAAACAGCGGGGTCCACCACTCTCGGCTGTAGAGTTACTTGGGTTCCAGGGCGCGGGACTGATAGGTCTAATGGATCGAAGCGCTGGAAACCCTCAACCGTGGATGTGGGGCAGGCGGGATGCGGGGCAGGCAGTGGGTCCGAGGCGATGACACAGGCACGGCGATGCAGGGACCATTCACTGTCACCTGAAACGAGACACAGGGGGAAATAAACTTTCTTCGTTATAATAAAGTTACGTCGTCTTTTTTTTATTATTTAATCCCCTTTCCATTTATCTACGTTTACATATATATACCATTACTTCTTTTTTCTTTTTGTAATATGCATATACCGTATATGCATTAATTCTAGGGAAAACATTTCCATTACAAGCTCGCCACAATAATAAAAATAATTATTAAAAAGTCAATTAGGGCTAATATGAAGAGGAAAAAAACACCACCTATCATATCCCAGACAACAGGAAAAACCACAGTTAGACCCAATCAAGCTACCAGCACCGTCACGACCGTATCAAGCCACCAGCGCCGTCTCGGCCTGCCTTATCAGCAACACTTGGCCATATGCTGCAGATAAAACTATGTGAGCTACCAGCACCGTCATGGTCTGTCTGCCTGCAATATCTGGCCCATATTGCAAGCAAGACTCTGTATGTTTCCGAAGTCACAGGACACCCGTCGTATCGATCATCATGGCTGGTTAGTCAAACAACAACAAGATATTAGCAAGACAAAATCTCTACCCAGTTCCCACAGAACACGGTTCTGCTACCTATCCCTTCGTGGGCAGGCATCAACATAAAAAAAAATACCTGGTCTAAAATACCAGTCCCGACACTCCAACGTGGAGCATGGTACCCTTAAAGAAATTATCTGGTCTAACTTGCATTTATCCATCGGTGAACCTAAATTAACAAGCAGCCCTACGTCGCTAGGAACATACCAGAATTTTTTCACTCCCATACGGAAGCAGGGAACCATTTTAAATAAATAATAAAACATCTGGTCTTACTTGCATTTATCCATCGGTGGACCCAAATTAACAAGCAGCCCTACGTCGCTAGGAATGTACCAGATCTTCTGCTCCTATTACTTAACAGCAGGATAACCTTAAAAAATAAATACTGGGTCTCCAACCTCACTTCGAGATAAACTAACCTGTTTTCACCACGCCATATGAGCCTCCTTCCTTCATTACCCGTCACGACGTTTAATTGTCACTCTCGCATAATATTAAAGTCCAAAAGTACACGTGTTTGTCTGTCTGTGTGTCCGTTTTTAATTACTGTCTGCCTACGCACTTGCCTTGCCTAAACAGTTCGGTCCGGTTTATTTCGACACCCGTTTTTAATATTCCCATTATAGACCAAAGCTTTGATATTGCCTCTATATTCAAATTCGCCAAGACCATATCAACGTCACCCTTATTTTAATACGTGGAAATTTCTTCAATCACCGAATCAACGCAACAATAACCCGAAAACATGTTAAAACACAACAACGACACCAAAAGACGATATATACTACACTGTACCAACAACGCAAAACTTGTCTTAATTTTTTTTCGCAACGCAATCCTGAATATATCAAGAAATAGAAACCATCTACCATCTACCATCACGTTACAACAGCGCGTAGCTTTTCCCGAAAATTGCATTTTTTATGCATTAACGACCTCTTGCGTCTTACCTAAAAAGTAAGCAATCTGCCTAAACATTTCATTACCGTCATTACGTGACCCTTAACTAAAAGTTTTGCGATTTACATACAAAATGGACTTAAAACTGGAGGAGCCGTTTATTCCTCTCTAACTATCCTAAAATTTTACTTAAAATCGGCAAGTCTCCCCTACTTTGCACTGAATTTGGAAAGTTTTTTTAATTAATCTTAACATGAATACCACGGCCCGAATAGCCGTTAAATACTAATAAAATTTACGCAAAATCCGAAATTAAAATACCCGTTACTGCAAGATATAAACAATAGTTCATACTTACCGGCCGGTAGGTGATACTGCCTGGCCGACCGATCTTCGCTGCGCGAAGACATAGGCCTACCCTTTTCATACTCACCTTCCCGTCTGGCCATTTTGTGTCAAATCAGATCTTCCTTGTGCGCAATGGAACGTAAACTGGCGAAGCTCAGCCAAATATGTTATGTACTTTTACATATACATACGAGATGAATGTCCTAAACTTATATAATTTTGTACGCTTAATTCAAGCGTGGGCTCGAAATAGGACATTACGTTTTCGTCTAACTTAGTGGATAACGCGATCTAAATTTTCCACGGTTCGTGTCAGATTTACGTAAGGTCGCGCAAAGAAAACCCAAGTCCACATAATGACCAGTTTAATGGTTTATTAGTTGACGATCCCTAACTACATGTTCTACGTGAAGCCTCCAACTTCTAAGCCGTCTCCCATGGCTCCGTCGAGCGGTCACCTTCGAGTCTTCTTCAGTCTCCCCCCCCTCCGATATTATTTCTAGACGTCTTTTATACATATTTCTTATCTATAGGTGGATTCGGTGCTTCAGTATTTGGCGGTACATATTAATTTTAATTATTCAAATTGCACACGTCCACTGAAGTTACATAAGTACAGGTAAGGCCATAAAACGAGACGAGTGCACAAGCAATCGACTCTAATCAAATTAATTTACATGTCTGGGAATTATATTTGTGAACACTACATTGTGATAGTGTACTGTTTACATGTTTATATGTATATTAAGTGAACTTTGCTTTGCTTGGTCGGGTTTAGACTTGACAATGACAATGACAATTTGTTCGCGTCACTCAAAGATTCGGGATAGGCAGTATTAATATTACAGTCAGCTAATGGCATGTGTATGTTCAATGATGAGTAAGGCGATTTAACCAATTTTAATTATCTGTGTACTTGAATAAAAGTTTACGTGTGTGTGTGTGTGTGTGTGTGTGTGTTGGTGGAAGAGGTTATTTACTTCATTAAGTTTCAATTTTCTCCCCAGAGTCCTCTCCCTATCTGTGTGTTGATGGCAGTGGATCTCTTGTTGAAATAATACATGTAATGTCCCATCTCTCACGAAATTCACTCCATAATCCTCCATAATCTAGTTAAAGCTGTTAAAAACTTATATTAATACAATAGCATGGCAATAAAATAGGCCTACAATAAGATGGAATTAAACATCTTCCAAAAGTTGAAATTATAATCTACAAATACTAAAACTTTAATGACACTGCACTGTAGCTAAGTTTTAAAGGAATAAATGTATTTCACTGTCTAAATTCGGAAAGTAAAAAAAAATGTATAGGGGCCTAATTGATAATTAGAGAGGTAAGATTCTCTGTAAACAGGGCCGGTAGACACATTTTGTTTATCTCAAACTGTTAATCAATATATCGCAAACATTATGTTAAACGAGCATAACTTATCAGCTTTAGTTTTTTTCTTGGAGCCCTTTTCCCCCACTTACAAAATCAATACTCGCTGCAGATCATTCCAAAGCTGTAATCTAAATAAATTCATGATTTTTATTACTTTGCAGATTACATTGAACACTTAAACAAGATGTTTGTCAGTCAAAAGGGTTACGAGAGGACAGCTCTGGCTCTTGCTCTTCTTGCCCAATCAGATACCACGTGTTTTGGAGAAGTTGCTAGGAATTGTCCGACATTATGTCCGAACAAGCAAAAACATGCACACTGAAGGCAATTTTTGCTACAATTATTTCAATTTATTTTTGGCTTAATTTTGCACCCCCCCCCGCACCAGTGTTTTTAAAGGACTATTATATTTTTTAATTTGCAAAACATGATGTTCGTGCATTCTAAAAGTGATGCTTGCTACAGTTCTTTCAGTTTTTTTTCTGTACGTAAAATTTGATTAACTCAATTTGTCCGCGTTGTTTTATGGGTCTGTTAATTAAAAAAAAAATCTCGGTTCTGTTCAATTTTTCAATTTTCTCAATGCAATCAACTTTTCTTTTGCTATAATTGTCTGCTGATTATTGTGTACTCTTTTCTGTACATTTTACCGGGATATGAGGACTTTGAATAAAATTTCGAGTTAAAAAGCGTTTTCATTATTATGACTGCAGGGTTTATTTAAATTAATTCTATTTTGTTTAAGGAGGAAGCATCGTTGTGGAACATCTACCAGTGCATCTCGGTAATGGAATATTTCACTAATGGACAGACAGTCTGGAAACGAAGGAAACGATTTTAATGATTTCTAAAGGTACTGTAGACTTTGAGGTCGTGAATGGCACACGGGTCAAAATTGACATCAGAATTCAAAAGTGATATTGTGAATAATGGATAATTTCCCAGTGTATTTTACGAAAAAAAAAAACGCATGTATTTGAGCAGGTGATGGCGACTTTGAGAATTTATACCAGGTCTTCATTATATAATGTGATAAAATTAGGTATTGTAATTGATCAGCTTTGGAAAAAATATATATATTCAATTATCAGAGGAATTCTGTTTATTGTATTTGTGCAACTAGTTTTACAAAGTAAAAACAAAGCATAATAAAAAAATAGGTAAGTTAAAGATACGACGAAGAGGATTTGGAGCCTTCAAACATTTATTCACCGACTTATTTTTCATATAAATTTAGAGTATTTGTACTCTGTTTCTCCTTAGTGATCACACATTTACTGGTTTTCGTTACATTATATCTAACGTGATTAGCAGAGATTTTCCATTTCATTTTGCATTCCACCATTCGATATTTTCTTGTAAGGTAATTTTTAAGAGATTTGTTTTCAATAAAGAAAATGTAAGATATTATTTGAATAATACATCATATACAAAACACAGTTGGTAAGTGTTATGCACGTGGTATTACCTTACAATTTGATTGTGAAATTAACCAGTCAAATAAAACTTAATGTGACTATGACTTAAAAACATCTAGTCCACTTGCTGAAATAAAACTCACAAGTAATAACTCCATATATTTTTAATTATTTGATCCATCTAATTATAACTTGCAATTAAAGAAAGTGTTGATCATTAATTTTACATTATGCAACCTTTATACAAAAAAATGATATTCGAATTCTCAAGTTTCACAACATACTCCTTTTTCTTTTGTTTTTAAAGCAAAGCAAACTAAAAACGAAAGATGCATAAATTATCAAAACAATACATGTTATCTCGATTTCGAAAGAGATGTATTACATAAATCAGTGCGTCATTGCTTTATGTTTGATATATTTACAATTAGGCCATTGTGTCATTATACCATATTAAGATCAAAACTACTTCAATTTACCATAATTTTAAGAATACATCGTCCAAATCGAGTACACATTGTTTAATTCTTTGATAATTCATTATAAAGCTTAACAACAGCTTTTTACCGTCGCAGTAATAACACAATTAGCTCCTTGTATAATATACAGACTAAGTAAAACAATTTTTCAATGTGTAATGGTATTTGATGCAATATATATTGAATATACCAAATACTCTCCTTGTGTATCAGGTAATTAAAAGAATAAATTAACTTTCCTCGTCCAGGAAATCAAACCTTCCATAAAATTTCAGTAAAATTAATCCAACTACAAAATCAGACGAAAACATAATCTGAATACTCGATTGTGTATATATATATATATATATATATATATATATATATATATATATATATATATATATATATATATATATATCCTGCTGAGCAAGCACTTAAAATAAACATTATTATTCATAACATAAAAAAAGAAGCACGCTAATAATAATGGCATTAAAAATGAATAGATACAGCATGCCAATAATAAAGACCGTGGTTAACACAAAATGTGAGTTTTATCAATGATTCTCGGTAAAAAAATTATATAAAAGCGTAGACAAGCATGTTGCATTATTAAAGGGATAATAACTCGTTTGAGATCTATATTAAAACAATAAAAACATTGTGAACAACATCCTATCAGCTACATCCAAGTACACCCAGTCTCACCAGGTCTACCAGATCCACCTCCACTCTCTGTTTTACCAGAAATGATAATAAAAAAAAACAACCAAAACCTGCGGCCACAGGGCATTTTCAATTGCAGCACCCATTTTATGGAATCAACTACCCTCACACATTCGGACTATTAATAGCGTTGAGGTTTTAAAAAAAGACTTAAAAACATTTTTATTTGTACAGTATTTTAATTAATATTTTCTCATTTTATCAGAAAAAAGTTTTATTGTTAAGACCATTACTATTTTAACCAGCATTAATTATTTTAATTGTTTTTTTACCTTAGCTTTAATTATCTATATAATTAGGTGTAATCCTGATCATTTTATCTGTAAACAGCACTGAGACGGTAGTGTAGTGCGGTTTTAAGAAATAATAATAATAATAATAATAATAATAATAATAATTATTATTATTATTATTATTATTATTATTATTATTATATGGAATATAATATATTCTGTTTTATCACAAGAATGGCAGTTGTAGCTATTATTCTGATATATGAGCTTGTCTTTTAGACCACATGGCCTCCATTGATGACTATACTTTTTTATAATCTCTTAAGAAATTATAACAAAAGAAAAAATTAATTTTTTTTAGAAAAAAAAAAAACAGGTACTAACTTTGAATGTAAAAATGGATTCATTAACCATTGGTAAGTATGGGGAAATTGCTGTTCACTCCAGGAAAATTCATTTTTTGGCCAGAACGAAAAGTTATTATCCCTTTAATAGTGCATAGTGATTTATAAAGATACTAATATTTGTCATGACTAAAACAAATTAGTCATTTTAATAGATTATTACATTTGGCGCACTCGTATTCACAATGATAATACATACAATCTTATATCAATTTCTGAAACCATTAAAGTAACAATAAAGAAAACCCAATCATAACGTCATTAAAATGTTGTGACTATGGTAAAGTAAGCACTAATACCGTTGACATGTCTTTTTTAGCAAAGCCACTACATATGCATTGATATATAAGCCAAATATTATCACGAACAATACCCCTATAATCCAAATGAAATTCTTACCAGTATTTGAGATAAATAAACTGTAGGAAATATTTTGTCTGCAAGAAGAGAATCTGCATTCGGTTTGAAATTTATGGGTACACTAAAAACATTGCTTCCATTTCTGGAAATACCTACCGCAGCAAACCTAAAATAACGGAATAAACCTTTGTCAGGGTTGTTTTGGCAATTTGCCACTTGGGGTGGGAGACAAAATACTGTCCCTTTTTATCTTCGGTTACAATTTGTTGATTTTAATTTTAAAAAACCAAAATGTACAGCATCGCCTACACCAAATAGTTTTGAAATTGTTTGAATTATATTGTACACGTGTTTGAAAAATATCCAAAGCCTTGTCTCTATATCCTGTAAAGCTACTTACCTTTCCCAAGTTAGATTTTGAAAACTTAAAAAGCTGTCAGAAAAAAGGGCAAAATAACAGAGCCGAACAATAATTTGTTCGAAAATAAATATGCTATATTCTCGAGAAAATAAGATTTGGTGCAAAAATCACGTATTCCTATACCTTTGTGCCGTACCAAATTTTGCTCCCTGGGAATACATATTGCTTAGATGAAAGGATTGCAACTGTATAAGTATAACCTTAGTTGCAGGGTAGCCATTCATGTTTACACAGAGATGACATTTGACTCTTCGATATCAATTGAAATGTTCCCTGCAACAGACATTAAGTCACTGATAGTGGTTTGCGTGCACGCTACTTTTGTAAAGACTTTTTAAATATTGCTTCGTTGCGCTTAAAATTTTACAGGTATTTGAGACGCTATCTTTCAACATGGGCGCAGACACATGCACCGAAAGCAACTTGTACAGACACCAGGCTGGCATAAGCAATTTCCTCGCCGTCTGAGGATCTACTGCATCGGTGTAACACGAGGCCAAAATGTCATTCACGATGATGGTGCCGCTCATGGTGTGAGGACAAAAGGCTCCGGTGACCTTCTTTGTGCCTATTGACACAATTTCATCCATAACCATGGCGTTGGTCGCGGGGTGGTACACGAACACCACATCTCCAACTCGGATATCACGGGCGGCTTTCAGGGAAAATGGGAATGATGTAGAGTTAGAGAGAGTGTGGACATAATGACCATAAGAGAGGTGGAGTTGTTGCCCAGTTGAGGTCTCCAGGTGAACATATATAGTTTGACAATATTCATCCGCGTGGCTGAAGCAGAAGATTTCCTCGAAGCCGACGGAGCCGTCGCCCATAAAACAAAGCACCTTGTCACCGGGAGATAGTTTTGCCATTGGTGTGACTGACCTATCGCTGAGTCGCACAGTGGAAGAGCCGTCGAAACACCAGTACTGTGATTTTATGAATTTCTGGACCTCTTCTTCTAACATTCTTTGTACAACAACTTCACTCAGATGAGGACATTTCTCTTCAAGTACTCGTCTCCTGTCGCGTGCGACGTCGATTGCTTTATTGGAGAATTTCTCACCCTTATGAGCTTTTGCAATGGCATCAACGTGCCTAATGATGGAATTTATGTAGCCTCTACGCTCTCTCCCGTCTTGGGTAACGCTGTTGATGAACACCATCCTGTCACCGGCCATCTGAATTATCTTTTTCATTTGGGCGGGAAGTTTGAGTCTGAAACTTTCTGTTGACTGTCCGTTGTTCTCAAGTGCGTCCTTGTGAGTAGCTACAATAATCATGTATTCAAAAATGACTTCCGAAAACAACGTACCTAACTGAAGTATGGCGCCCAATTCCTCCTGAGACGGGTAATCGATGCAGCTTATGACAAACAAGAACGCGTCGATACCGCTGTCGCCTTCGAGCAAGCTAACACAACGCGCCACCTTGTGCAGAATATCTAAATAATCTACCTTGTACTCTACAGCCTCTAAGAGGCCGGGAGTGTCAATGAGTCGCAAATTGCGGCCACCCACATTGGCACAGTACGATCCCAGCTCTGTCGTTATACGGTCCGGGGAAAAAGCTGCTCGGAAAACCGTTTCCTTTTCGACCATCATATTACAGGTAGAGCTCTTTCCGGTTCCCATCTTCCCGACGGCGACTATGTTTGTTCGCTTCCCCTTAGCATTAGCTTCTGGTAGTTTTTCATAAGTATCAGTGACCTGTAATAGATGCCCATAATATTATCAGTCTGTTTAAACTCACAACACGTTATTCACAGGTCAGTTACAAATTGTCGTGAAGGACTGTCTTCATGATACTAGGACATTTACACATCATCTGAAAAATAACCGTAGCACACATACACAATATCTGAAAAATAAATTACGAGATTGTTCATATTGCTAGCTTGTTGAGTTATTTATCTCACTTTACCTACTGTATGTGTTTGAGAGAGAGAGAGAGAGAGAGAGAGAGAGAAAGCGAGAGAGAGAGAAAGAAAGGGAGGTCTGGAGGCCATAGAGCACGAGATTATTCACTTTGATATATTGCTGGGTGCTTTGTCTCACTCTATCCATGCATCTCCTTAGACCAACAGCAACAGGGTTGAATTCCTTGTACGCTGTCTCTAAATGTCGAACGATTTCTTTATTTTTTGCATGGTCAGCCTTTTTGTGAGTGAGTCCCTGTATATTTTCTGCGAATTTTTCTCGTAAACGTTCGAGATCTTTCTCAAGCTGAATTATATTATGGGGAAGGTCTAAGATCTGAGTTTGGTGATCTTGGAAGAAGGTGCGTAGGAACCCCAAAGCTGAACAAATGTCGTCAAACCTGTCTTCCAGCTCTTTAATCTGGCTCCCCAGTCTGTTTTCGAACTCATACGGCTCTGCAGAATTATCAAGCTCGGATAAAGGAGCAATCTTGACCAGCATCGGCTTGCCTTTGCCGCCATTTTGTTCCTCGACTTTTTCTATGAAGCGATTTATCAGCTTCTGCAAATTGCTAAGATCACTTGATTTTGTTTTGGGGACGTCATACTGCATTTCTGAAACACTCGAGTCAATATACACTGTGCATTCTTGAGTATTTTTCAAGTAGTCTTCAATATTTTTCAGTTTACTGTTAGCACTTACATCGGCGCCATATTCTTTAAATTTGAAATCTGCGTTTGATCCCATGTCCCGATCGAGGTTCCCCTTCGCCTTGCAACTGTTCCCGCGCGCTGTTATGTCGATGGTCAGATAGCCACCGTAGGCTAAAGATGACACATAATGTGTAGGATGAACCCCAGGTTTTCGTCTCACACTTCTGCGTCTTCGATTGTTCAGGCGCTGAATTCCCTGGGAGACAATACATAATTATCATTTTCCATTAATATAGAGCAAAACCTTTATTCTCGGCTGTTCGTATTATAAACGGAATAAGCGTAAAAGCATGAATTGATAGGGGAACTGTGATACACACCTATGAACGCCGATTTCTTCGCATTTTTTATTCTAATAATTATGTAAACAAGCAGTAAACTTATTTATTTATTATCATATTAGTCGTTTTCTTTTATTTTCTCATTTCCTGTCACCCTAATCATTAATTTTCTTATTAATTTATCCATGTATCAATTTATTCATTTGTTTCTTTATTTATCTGTTTGCAAATAGATTAAACCTACAGTATTTTTTTAAAGAACAGACGGCTAGGTCAAAGATCAGTCGGACAAGACTGTGATATTTACCGATTTAAACGTTGGGTTTATTTAGCGTTGGGGTTAGATTGGCGCAAGGGTAAAAACATTATGAAAGTGGTAAGATGCTAATAAATGTAATTGTATCATAAAGACGCAAAGATGGAAATTTACTTTATATTGGTGCATTATATCTTTGTTAATTTGGGAAGCGGGTAATGGGATACGAGGTACCTGGAGCCCAAGATAAAGGCACGTACTTTAAGAAATACATTTGAAAGCCTTGATGGTTATCATTTACTGAGCTGGTATTTTCTAGCGTAGAAATAATACCAATTAACCAATCAATTAATAATGACCAATAAATGAAGGAGCAAGTAGACAACCAAATAGACCAATAATAATTAAAACTCACAGTTTGCATACGGATAGACAGGCGCAGCGTGGTGACATCATCCTCCGTTGTGGTTTCCCAACTTCTTTTCCAGCTTGCACTTGCTCCTGTCTCAGCCTTTACCCCAATGTTTACGCCAGGAATATTCAGATCGAAAGCTTTTGCCTTAAGCCGCACAAAACCCTCACTGCTGCTGGTCTGAGTATCGCGCTCGGTGAAGTGCCCGGTTAACTGGCGAATTTTTATATCCCGATCTTTAGTAAAATCTAAGCTATCCTCTTCTATGCCCTCAATTATGGCATGTGTTTTTTCCATGGTATCAAAGTTGTATCCATCTCCTATTTGCAAGTCAGCGTAGCATTTAATCCAGTGTGGGTCGCTTGAATTCATGGTGCAGTATATCTGGGAAAGTTTAAGCCAAAATAAACTCAGACATCTGTCTGGATTATGTTCTGGTTAATGTGTGTGACGTCTTCTTCTAACCGTGCGATAGTTTTGAAAGTTTTAATGTTACGAACCTTAACCAGATTACCCTATTTCGTTTGCCAAAATATTTTGATAACACATTGACCTGCTAAGTTTAACGTAAATGTTTTACATCGGCATATCAACCCTTTATCCTGTTTTGACTATAAGAGTACCGTTCAACTGCACAGCAATATCAGTTGCTGTACACTGCGTGGGTATTACATCTAAAAGGACGCAAGATGTGCCGCTGATATGCAAATAAATAACCCGGAAGAGGTGCGGAGCTCAGGTTTGATTTGATAAGCATGGAACATTGCCTTATAAAGGAATGTCATAAGACAATCTATATACATGTAATTATGTGAGTGTATTTATGTGTCTTCCTGTGTGCGAACGTGCATAAAAAAGAAACAGGCAGATTTTGATATTGCATACATAATTATGTTAATGGAGGGTCGTGATGAAACGGGCCAAAACAAACAAAAATATATATTGAACACATCTTATGCATTCGATTTATGATTTTAAACCAAACTGCCTGAATGACGCAGTGATAGCGTGCGAACTGTCTGTCCCATGTGCAGGATGTATTGTGCAATGCATGAACTCTTCCAGAAATACTTTGTGCTTGCTTCCACCATAACACATTCTCAAGTATCTGACGAGAATTTGTTCGGTTTCTCACAGCAATGCGACAAAAGCAACTGCTGATATTCATGTTGCAATCCCTTAGTACGTTATATGTTTAATTTCGTAAGGGTAGACAAAGTAAATTCCACAAGATATACATTTTTTTTTGCTACAGGAAGGTTTGCATGTTGGACAATGACGTATTTCTGGAAGAGTTCATGCATTGCACAATACATCCTGCACATAGGTATGGACTTGTTTTATGCCGAAAATCACCCAGAAAGTGGAGGTATAAAGCCTTTAGCGAAACATGGGATGATATAGTTTGCAGAGGGGAAATGCCATGTGTATGCACTGATTCAGGTAAAGCTTCGGTCGCAACCGGGCGCACGAATTTTAGGACCGTACGTCCCCTACGGAATTTTGGTGTAGTAGAGGCCGTGGAGTTCGTAGAGGTAGAGGAAATGTTTCAATGGAAAGGTACAAGTCTGCCTTGCGAGTCGCAGGAGTCACATGAGTCCTTTCAAGAAGGGACGCTTACTACAAGGTGCGATGACCGTAGAAATTGTACTCATTTCTTGAGTTTGTTTTGCTATCTGCGTACGTGGCACGCACTCACCACTTACGGAAAGAATGCAACACACGATGAAAGTTCTATTTTGCTTCACACTTGCCTCATCCGCTTGTGATGACGTGCTGACGGCTTACGTCAGTTTTGCCTCCGGTTCTCTCCTGCTTTTTCTTCCCTTTCCCTTGTTTTTTGCTCTTTTAGCTTCTTTATCTTGCCTTTTGGAGGCATATTAAAAGCTGAGTTGAGCATAAGACCTTGATCAAGGGGTATTAAGGTAAAATAAATGATAAATGATATTATTCGAATTTCAAATGCTGTATTTTTGCAAAATAACCAAACCCATTGCTGTAGAAACAATGTCCAATTCATTATAAAAAAAGAAAAAAATAGCTTAGTCAAATGGTAAAGCATTTCATTTTATCAATGCGTCAAATAACTTTGGGTTCAGTGTTTTCAAGTGTCTATAGTAAGATATATTTGTCTATTAGGCATTTGCACAAACTGATAATGACCCACAGAGGTTCTGTCATCAAGGTATTCATATGTTAGCAACTACTGCATAGAAGAATTTGAATTTTTGCATGCAAGCGACAACATGCAAAAATGAAGTCCTCCAAACCTTCAAAATAATATTCAGATAAACTTTTTCCAAAATTGTTGCAGGGTTATTATTATTATTATTATTATTTTTATTATTTTTATTACTTGCGCCCAAATATTCATTATTCTACCTTCCATATACAACGCACTATGGGTTGAAGTGGAGATCCTGAAGGTTTTAAGGGATTGGTCTGTTTGGCTTTTAATCTTTGGAAAACAGACAATTTCACATAACACGGTCATATGTTTAAGTTATTTATTATTATTATTATTATTATTATTATTATTATTATTTGAGATAGTGGTAGTATGTACAATATAAAGATCTAAAGTTGATATTTATAGCCAACATGTACAATTTAAAATCAGAATATACAGATATTAATATACAGATATAATTTTTTTAAAAATCTTCCTTAACTTTAATGACCAATAATTATATCTTAGACATTTGTCAAGGCATAGATGCAGTACTGACTACAGTACATGCTAATATCACACGGTGAACTTACTGACCTTTTTAACTATGTGTGTAATATCGGACACAGTTTGCATGAACTCTTTCCAAATATAATAGTTAAACTGAAACTACTAATCAGTTTCTTAGGCCTTAACTCACTGTTTAACATATAATCTAAGTATACACAGCCAGAGGAATGCATGGCAATGTACTTTGAAGTCAAATTTCAAATAATATTGTAATAGTTGTCATTATTTCTTTGACTGGAGATAAAATGATGGGATGGTGAGAACGTAGCAGATGATGACGCTTTAGGTGGACATAAGAAAGCGATCTGCAAAGAGGTTATTAAAATGATAAACACAATCAATTAATTAAGAAGAAATAAAGAATGTACACACTGGGTGTCGTTTCTTCTTTCTGTGCGAATATCTGGACGCCATTTTGAAGTGTAAAAGGAAAGTGATATAGTGGTTATGCTTTGCTATTCTCTTGATCGAGCGACACCTCCGTTCTTTACCTTCCTTCTTTAACACTCGTTATATTAACCGCCGTTAGTCTCAATCGCCTGCATAAACAGTTCAGCGCCAAATTCCAACTTAAGTTTTGGACCTAACGAAGATACATGTTCTTGTGAGAATTAAGACTGATAGAAATCATTTGTGTCTTTATTTCAATACATCAATATCGTTTTACGTTGCATGTCTTCCCAGGGAATACCTTGGCTCTCAATTATATACATGTATAAATAAGCATTCATTCTGATGATTCGCTTGTGGCAAGAGCGAAATGTTGCTATTTCACGTAATATTTTATTCCAAAGTATTAAATGATAACTATCAACAAAACCAATATATACCCTTCGATAGAATCATGAATAATGTTTTTGATTAATTACTTCATGATTGTCAAACATCAAATAAAAGCTTTAGTGACCTGAATATGGGTCCAAATCATTTTCATCATTTTTTTCTGTTTTATAAATGAAAATAAGGATTAAAAACATGCCTTAATAAATTTTAATAATCTTTTTGATGCCAGGATGACATCAGATTATTGACTGAATTCGCCAGTTTAGCAAACAAAAAAACAAGATGCAACACACTAATTAAATTATCATATTGTTACTGGCAAATAGGCGCTCATCTTTCTTTGGGTGTTTATTAGATTTAATAACCAGATAACAATTCATTGTATTAATGTATCATTGTTACTGGCAAAGTAGGCGCTTATCTCTCTTTGAGTGTTTATTAGATTAAATAACCAGAGAACAATTCATTGTATTTATGTATCAACCATTGTGCCCGGTACAAAATGCAACGACGCTGATTATGTTATCATATTGTTATTGGCAAAAGAGGCGCTTATCTTTCTTTGAGTGTTTATTGGATTTAATAATCAGCGAACAACTCATTGTTTCAATGTATCAGTCAATACAAAATGTAATGAGACTGATTGTGTTATCCTATTAATTTTTACCAAGTACGCACTTAATTTTTTTAATGTTTATTGGATTTGTTAGCCAGCGAGCACGTGCTTTCGAGCGTGTGAGAAAGAGAGAGAAAGAGAGATTTTACTCTAAGTAATGACCGCTCATTCTGGATAATGAGCAACATAAATAAGGGACCCTTGAACAGCTAAATGTACCTACATGTACATGTAACCATCTCTCTCTCTCTCTCTCTTTATATATATATATATATATATATATATATATATATATATATATATATAAAGTGATTGTTTTTTTTTAATTTAAGAAGAAACACTGAATCTACCTGACAGTAATAAGACCCATGTCTGATGACGAATTGCTGCCATCTTGGCATTTGTATGTTATTTAACTTAAATTCATAAATTGAGTATCAAGAGTACTTCCAACTTCATATTAAGTCTAAAAGATCATGATAATGTCTGAAAATAGTTCAAACTGTTACCATAGAAACAGCTATCATAATGACGATTTCCATAGCAACAGATATATTAGAAGCCATCATTTTTGTTTTAAGTAATGGCCCATTTTTAGAATCATTTTCATCCAAAAGTAGCCATTGGTCAGTGATGCTTGAAGCCTTAAGGTTGAAAAAAATAGTATTGATCGCTTTTGATATTTAGCAACGGTTGCCATGAAAATAATGGATTGAGCAACTAGGTAACACTTTTGGCTTCAACTGTGACATATGGTTGCATACAAGATTTTTTTCAAAATTTTGTGGCCGACTAGCATTTTTTTAAAATTTAATAACTTTTGATGGGCTTGCTTAACTTTCAAAAAAAAAAAAAAAAAAACGTTTTGGAAAGCTCATGAATTTTTCAGATAAGACCAGATAAGATCATTTTGGCTGACATTTATGTTACTATCAAAGTTGACCTGACTTCCCTGGTTAAAGGGCGGACGGATGAGAAAATCATTCCGATCTTAATGAATTTTTATAAAGAAATGACATCATGTTTGTCAAACATTGGATAAAAGCTGAAAGGCCTTTATATGGAATCAAAGAGTTAAACTTTAAGAAGGATGTAAATGCAAGTGCATGTTTCGGACATGCGCATTGGGGGTGCAGGAAGTCATGTCGTTCTTTTCTGGTACTTCCCAGATACTCATGTTATTGAACTTCATTAGGGAAACCAAAGCAGGTTGACGCATAAAACAAAAATTGAATGGCCGCCAAAGGTAAGTGATACAAGAAGTGTCTTCCACTCTTGAGTGTTTGAACCAGACAGTGACACAGTATGAGTCCTAACCTGCGGTTAGTACCGAACATACAAAACCGTAAACTAAAGTTAGGTGGACCACTGGCTTTTACTCCCTTCTGATTGACCCTTGCCCCCTCTCTTCTAAGTGTTCAAGGTAGCCCCTTAATATTGATCCGAAAACTTTATTATGAGTGAAATTAGACAAAAGTGAGTACATTTCCTAACCCTATGTCAAACATAGTGCAGTGTGCTTTTAAATGTGTGGTTTACTGTTTCTCTTTGCTAGGCATTCGACATTACTTTAACTGTATCCTCATCTAATAAAATAAATGCTCAAAGCTGCAACCAATTGATTTACGCGACCAAAATAAGGACGACTAAAGAAAAAATAACCTCTCAAAAAAAAAAAAAAAAAAAAATCCATTAAAAATCTAGCAAGGTACTGTAGGTTTCAATTATACAAACGGAAGAAAAATATGTTCTTCTGTATATCAAGATAGAAAAAAGAAATCCATTTTATTGTATAACCAGATATATTATACATGTACATTGAACTAAATAACTTTATGCATGCCTCTTGTTTATTGATGTTAAAATGCACAGCCATTTCAAAAAAGGCCAAATCATCGATCATGTGTCACACACGCACGTATGAACGCAGGAGCGCACACACACGTACACTCATACACGTAACATACACAAAAATTCAGGACCACTTTCATGTTATGCAACTCCATGTTATTTCTTTGTTTCTATTTCGTAATTCTTCATTATACGCTGTGTAAAGTGTAAAGAGATTAAGTCGTTTTATTTAGAATTTTAAAAGTTTTTTATATTCTTTACAAAATTTTATACTCACAGAGACACACAAACCGGCACACACACACACACACACACACACACACACACACACACACACTAGTCTTTTTGGGATGAAATTATTTTTCATCATATATTTTGACGTTGTGAAGTCGGACAAGAAGCCCTGTATTTAAAGGAGATAAGTAAATAGTGTGTAGCGTGGATATTTATGGATGCTTTAGGGCGAATTTATTTACAAAAGATTACACACATGTTATGGCTAAACCCTGTCTGCTGTCACTGATATTATATAGTGAACATTAATGTCAACCCTCGAGAATGAGTAGACTAACAACGTATGGCATCAACACTTATAAGGCATCGTCTACATTGGAATGGACGATATTGCCACTCAGTTTGTGCTACATAGGATGAGTTTGAAAAATAATTCAGAGCGTTCCTTAAAACATGTTAGTGTAATTTCTTTATGTAAAAATCTATCAATGTACCCTGTACCCTTTAATAGAATGTATCAGCTCTGGTTTTATATATAATTTTCATGTTTTAATATGTTAATGATTAAGCATCGCAAAATCTACTGAACTTTTACGTATTTTATAGACATAAAAATATTATTATTTATTTCAATACTTAGATCTCGAGGTGTGGTACAATATCTTCGTACTCAAAGAAGAAAAAACGTGTTACTTATGACAAAGAAGGTGTTTTCATCGGTGTTAATTTTTTTCTCGGGTATATATGAAAATAATCCTTTCAAACGAATATAGAAGATAGACTGTTCTCCGACAGAACAAGCAAAATTAAGTTAAATTAACTTAATGTGTGCCAGCTCCTGCGCATTTTAGTGTATATACCTACCTTTTCTTGTTGAAGATCTGTGCTCAGGTGGTTCATATTTCATAAGTCAAGAGTTAAAAAATAAAGTAGATAACTTTTAGTTTACCATCAGGTTAAACGAGAGTAATATTTCCTATTGCCTTGTCCGGTAATAATGTTTTTTCTTTGCACTCTAACGTCAGAATGAAATCGTCTAATTTGAATAACAATCTGATTAAGGAAGACTAAGAGGTATTTGTGCATCTTCAGGGCCAACAGTGGTCATGGTTGTGGGCCGTGTGAACCAAGGCAAAACGGCCCTCGTGAGCACACTGACCGGTACCGACCATTTTTCTGAAAAGAGGGAACGCAGTCAGAGGAAATATCGGTGGTACGATAACGAGGGGGAATGGTGGATTGTAGACACGCCTGGATTTGGTTCATTGTCGTATTCAGACAAAAAAGTTATGGCAACAATAAAAAGAAAGGCGAATGATATTGATCACGTGAATGCCTTTATTTACGTTATGAATTGCAGTAAGAGAATCACAGATTATGAAATCGTTACCTTAAACATGTTGGAGTCTCAATTTGAGGATTTTCTAAAAAGCACAGTCTTTGTATTCACGCATGGTGACATATATCCCGGGCTGTCGACTCAGGACTTTATTGAGAGATTTCCCGAGACTTTCAGAGACAAGGTTAAAGAAGCCGACAGCAGAGTTGTCGTCATAGACAATAAATCAGAGAGTGACGATAAAGACACAAAAATAAAACTCATACAAGACTATATTAAAAATATTGCTGAGGGCACAAGGGTATTCCATTTAGAGGTACGCTTCTATTACATTCCTCAATTACTAAACTCTTACACAATTCAAATATTCCAGTGTTACACGTTTTCAAGAAATTAGAGTCCATATTGTGATTTCCAACATAAAGCTCTACATTTTGAATCCTGAAAAATCTTGTTTTCCGAAAGATCATATATCAAATCTGTTCAAAATTGGTTACAAAATACCCACTCACATTTCGAGGTAACGCTTTCGCACGTCAAATTTATATTTTATTGATTGCTTAATTTGAATTAATCTGAAAATGCTTCTCGTTTTTCTTCTTGGTTTAAAGGTCAGTATACGTGACTTTTACCGTTATGAAAAAAAAGAAATAATAATAATTATTACTTGACCTTGTAATGAAAATAATTATTACTGCCATTTATTATTATTATTATTATTATTATTATTATTATTATTATTATTATTGTTGTTGTTGTTGTTGTTGATTGTAGATTGTTTTGTTATTTTTCAGAGTAGATTGAAATCTCTGCTTAAATTTTTAAGTTTTGACGGGACAGATGGTGACAAAGACAGAAGCTATTCCAGTGAAGAATTAGCGAGAGAATGTCCATTTACTTAAACACTTAATCCCTTTTGTTTGAGTTAAAATATACTAAAAAATCAGAGCTTTTTTTTTAATAATAATTTGAAAGGAAAAATTACAGTTATGTCATGGACAACATACTCATCATGAAGGTGTGTCCAAAACCTTGGTAGTTTTTATGCAAAATCTGAGCCTCTGCAATTTAAATAAAAAGGCCATTGATATCAAAATGGAATTAGTGAAATGATTACTGTCGTAGAAAAGACAAATGATAAAGATACCCTCAAATTCAAATCTTCCAGTGTCACTCGTTTTCAGGAAATTAGAGTCCATATTGTGATTTCCAACATACAGCTTTTCATTTTGAATCCTGAAAAATCTTGTTTTCCGAAAGATTTTATATCAATTCTGTTCAAAATTGGTTACAAAATACCCACTCACATTTCGAAATAAGTTTTGAAATAAGATTGAAATATCATGCGCATTTTGCCGGGGCTTCGGGCGCTGGGAGTGAGTAAAAAAAATCATTGTTTCGTATCAGTGAACGTGCCTGGTGAAAATGCAACGGCGCAAATTATATTACCATATATGATATAGATATTAAATCACTGCTTGTTTATCTTGCCTTGTGTTTTTATTTAATTTAAGAACCACCGTGCCTGTACAAGAATGTACGTGTGCACGGGCATGTGTGTGTGTGTGTGTGTGTGTGATAGTGATAATAATATTTATTTCTTATATAGCGCATTCCATTTTTTACATTTCAATGCACTTTACAAATAATTAAAAAGTCTAAAAATAACAATACTAAAATACTTTAACATTTACTGATAAAATTAATTAATTAAAGAAAGCAGAGAAAATTTATTGATATAACTTTAAAATACTACTAAAATTAACCCAAGCTCACTCTTAATAAATGATAAACAACTAAAAGGTTTAAAGGAACACTAACCATAAAATTCTTTAAAAAGATGAGTTTTAAGACAGGCTTTAAAAGTATTATAGTCACTTTCAGCTCTGATACTAAAAGGCAATTTGTTCCACAATTTTGGAGCATAAACAGTAAAAGCCCGGTCTCCATAGAATTTGTTGCATTTTCTGTCTATTTCACAGTGATTGAGTATAAAATTGTTTTCAAAAGAGTTTCTTGTTAACCTGCGTGGTTCAGATGACTGAATAAGATGTGCAATATAACCAGGTGTGTTTTCTTTAAAAGCTCTAAAAATTATGCACAACACTTTGAATAAAATTCTTTGTTTGATTGGCAGCCAATGCAATTCCTTTAACACTGGAGTGATATGATCCAAGCTCTGGTTCCTTATCTTTTTAACTAATCTGGCCGCTGAATTTTGAATCAATTGGATTTTTTTCAATTTGCTGTCACTCACCCCAAAAAGAATACTGTTGCAATAATCTAGTTTTGATGTAATAAAAGCATGAACTAATTTTGTAGTTGTTTCTATATTTAGTAAATTCCGAATCTTCCCTATTCTCCACAGTGAAAAAGATGCCGACTTACAAACATTGTCTATATGCTTGTCAAAGATCCCAGCTGAATCAAAAAACACACCTAAATTTCTAGCACTGACAGATGCTTTCACAGACACATTGCCAATGCGAACATTAGTGTTAGTAGCACAGTCCTTTCTATCTTTAAATTTAGATGAAAACCAGATTATTTCCGTTTTAGTGTCATTTAGAGCCAGCTTATTTGAAAGCATCCACACCCGGATCTCATCAATACATTTCTCTATGTCTGACACTACAGAATAATCACACCGACTATCACAAGT
>NW_019775737.1:100055-117860 GCF_001039355.2 Lingula anatina | reverse complement strand
AGATGACATCACAGTGATTGTTTAATGAGAGCATGATATCATTTTGAACCTTTAGCAGGGCTGTTTCAGTACTATGACCCGTTCTGTAGGCTGATTGGAATTTACCATACAGAGAATGTGCTGTTAAGTAGTTGTTCAGTTGCGAGAATGCCATTTTTTCCAGAAATTTACTAATGAAAGAGCAGTTGGAAATTGGTCTATAGTTTTTCAGCTCTTTTCTTTCAAGACTGCTCTTCTTTAAGAGAGGCTTTACAACAGCAGTTTTACAGAGATCAGGAAAAATTCCAGACTCAAAAGATGTATTTGTTATTTTTATGAGTGCTGGAGATACTGCTTCTATGCAATCCTTTACTAAGTATGTTGGCATTGGGTCCAGTGTGTGGATTAGCGTATTTAGGGGTTATCATGGGGGTCCTGACCACCTTTCTTCGATTTCTGAAAAAAAAATCACACCAATGGTCCCCTCTTGTGTGTGTGCGTGTATGTGTGTGAACGTGCGTGTGTGTGCGTGTGCGTGTGTGTGCGTGTGAAAGAGAAAGAGAGTGGTGTCGATATTTTCGTTTGAAATGTGCAGGAAAGAATCGGCGGTTGTAATGTTAAAGGAAAGATTGAGAACTAAATCATTAAATATGAAAAAAAATATATCGACACCTCTCTCTCTCTCTCACGCACACACAAGCACACCATCACACACTGTCTGTCACACACACACACGCACACACAGTCACACTTTCTTTCTTTCTCTCTAACACACACGCATGCACTCACGCACACACACATGCACATGAAATTACTTCTTACTTTAAGGAAAATTGGACATTCAAAGAAAATGCCCGAATAGAAAATGTCAAAATGACCACTTCTTTTATTTTTTATTTATTGTTTTTGAAAAATGTACCCACATTTTCTGCGATATATTAATTTGTGAATCAGCATACAATCCCGATCCCATACACAGATATGTCGTAGGTAAATATTCCTCATTAAGTTCATATTTATTACATGATTCTGATCACAAGAGAGGCATATTGTTATAACTTGAAAATGATGTTTTTATACTTCCTACTGTAAAAATATGATTTTTATTTTAGAATTAACACCAGGATAAAGTGCACTGTAACAACGTTAAATATTCCAGTTCCGTATATCTCAAGTGCGTTCGTTTCCAAGCTGGAGAGTTATATTTAGAACTAATAACATCAACAGTTCTTGGAAGAGATGGAAAGTTTTCCTGTGTATGTTTAAAGTGGAAATGGTTATTTTAACAATTAAAACGTGTAAAAAGAAGAGAAAACATGACTTGCTTCTTCAGCAGACCTTGCAGAGTTCATTTCGGTATTTTTCAAGACTTGCGGTTTGTTTGATATACTTTGAGACGCTTATAAGTTATAATCGAGTTAAATAAACAACCTCCTCTATCATATATCTCAACCTCCTAAATCCATTTATCATTAAATGACCTTTTCAGGGCACCAGATAATGTCCTCATTGCACAAATAACGATAAACTTTATGATAAGTAGGCGAGACACATATTTCTCTACTGATCTTCACATCGTCCTTACAGGGGCGATGTCAAAATACCCGATGAGCCTCCTATAATATAGTCTTCCCTAATTAAAGATCATCAGGAGATAAAATCACAGCGTTTCATATATATTCTTATGATATTTACAATGATGTCCACTTTATGCTTCTTACGTAATAAAATTTCAATCTTAGCCAGGGTATGGGAATATACCCTTTGCATTTGCAATACAGAGCACCATGACATTAAAACTGTTAATGAATTGCTTTACTTTCGGAGCCTAATCTTGCTCATGAACAGTACGGAACGTGATTGACTCCATTCTGAGTATTTTCACGGTTTTTCCAGGAAGATAAATCGAGACTAAAAGTTGATTCCGAACATCCCACCTTAAAAAAGCTTTTATCGAATCAACCGAGATAGAACTTTCGGTACAAACTAGTCAAGAAAGAACGACAGGATAGTCCAGTAAATTAATATGCATTTTTTTCTTCAAAACCACCCTTAGGGCATTTATTTCTCTGCAGACAAGAAGCGAGTAGAAAGGGCAGGTGCTCTATTAAGCAAGAGGTGGGCCGTAACTTTGCATGTGAAAATGATGGATACAAATATTTGTTTTGAATTTCGATGTCGACTCTAATGTAAACAAATGTTCAAAACGCGTTGTGTACGCAGAAAGTAGCGCACTGAAACGCGCTGAAGCACGCTAACATACATGTATATCCATTAATTACAGACATGAATAGATAAATTTTAATGAAACACAGGAGATATTAAAAATAAATAAAATACAAGTAGTTGTAGACCGAATTGCTTCATAAACCAATAAGATATTCGACATTTTTCATTTAATAATTTATTCATGTATATCTCACCACATGCACCATTTAACACTTTTGAGATGATGCTGCAACGTAATTTGAACGTTAACAGCGGTTTGAATATCACAATTATCCTGCTTTTAGAGTCTTACATACACGTGAGATTGAACAAAAAGTGTTTGACCTTATTACGATCTCCTGCCTATTAATGTGGAACGCGTGCACTTTTAGTTGGCTAAAACGGAACTTTCATTACATGCACCCAAAAAGAAATCCAGCTTGGATAAACCGTTCCGTAGTAAGAAAATATTATCTACTTTCTGTTCTCAAGGCACATACACAATATTTATACAAATCGAAATGCCACTTGCAGAAGTCATCTAATTTATCCATTAATGAATAAATACATAAATACATTAATTCATTATTAAATAAATAAATTAATTAATTAATTTAATAATAAATGAAAATATGTATCCCACTTTAGGCCCCTTTTTACTTTTGTTACTCAATTGAAAAAAAATCATTCATCTTTAGGGCATATTGACATTTTCATCACCTCCGTCCTACTACGTCCCTGTAGAAGAGACACAGGCCCTGCCATACACTGGAAATCACGAACACCACGAGGTCCGGACACGCCCACAAACACGTGTAGCACTGGAACGAGACAGAAAATGAAAAAATGAGACATATGCATATTAAATGCAAATGAGTTGATCTCTGTCCTGATGGTTTTTATTTTCATAGTCAATCAAATAAATAAGATTTTTCATAATTTTTGTAAGCTTATTCACTCATCCATTCGTCGATTCATAATTGGTCTCTCCCAGAAACGTTTTCATATCATAAGAATAGTTAAAACCGTACTTTTTTTTCTTTTAATTAATCATATCTCTCATTCTTCTCTCTCTCTCTCTCTCTCTCTCTCTCTCTCTCTCTCTCTCACACACACACACACACACACACACACACACACACACACTAACGTGCCTGTTTTCTGCACATTAATTCCGTAATTTCTTACTTCTCTATTTATCTAAACAACTGACATGAGTCAATAAGATTAGATAAGTTTACTTACTCTAGACCATGGAATTACCAACGGCTCTGAATGCATCCTGTTCGTTATCATGTCCTCAATTTGGGAGGCAGCAGTTTACCCAGTCTGGAAGTCAGAATTTTCCAATATGATCACTCTGTCCTCAGACGAGCGAACAAATTTCCGAAATTCCAGCGGACTGTCTTCTAAATAATCGCTTGATTTCAGGCCAGCTTCTTGATTAGTGAAGGTGAAGACTATGATGGTGCGTCTGTGGCCCAAATGCGTCCTCTCTCCTTTATTCTGTATCCCGCGGCTCCCTTATAATTTACGTCTCGTGTAATGTTCATCATAGTGGCTACTATGTATCCCTTGTACCCCACTATGGACACGCTGTAGTCTTGTAGGCTTTGGTAAACAACGCCAGTTTCTTCTAGCTTTTGATACGCCATTCTCCTGCTCATTATTGTAACCTGGGTTTTTCTGTAACCATTCACAATTTATTTATTAATTTGAAGAATTGTCCTCTTTTCATAGTCAGATATATACCTGTCTGGATACCCTCTATCAGTGTGACATCCTTAGTCGAGGGAGAGGGTCTAATGGTTCAACGTGTGTCTCTGTCTCACGGTCCACTGCTGGATAAAAACTTCTAGACAGCTGCCTTATTGACCTGTCCCTGTAATGATAACCTGTGCACCTCAACTCAACCCTTATGCGGAACAGATATGGCCGACCTTTTTATGTGTGGAGGTAGACTCAAATGTGTACATGTACATTACATATGCGCCATCTGTGTTTTTAAGTTCTTGTTGAAGTTCTTGTTAACTGTGTTGCTGTATTCCTCGTCTCGGTAATACTTGGACGCCATCTTTGTTTTATTGAAACCTTAATTAGATGCTACAGTTTTTTCAATTGGAATTACACACATATTTATAATGCGTGCGCACATACACACACAAATAATAATAAACTGGCAATGATTGAAAAAAAAGCCTAGTTCTAATGAAAAGGATAATTATCGTTATTATAATTTTGAGTTTGAAATACATATTTGTCCAGTAGATTTTACAATGAAATGTGATCAAATAATAAAAGGCTAGCAAAGGGAAAGAATAAAAATATCAAAGCACGAAAAGTTGATCAAAACATAGTATGTGAACATTTAAAACGTTACATTTTAGGCCTTAACACATGTGTAAGCATATTGAGAGCTTTGTACATTTCCGTAGGCACATGCACGCACGAACAAACACATTTCATCATAAACAACCATTAAAAACACGAACACAAATACTCAAAGACACGTATTTTTACAACCTCAAATATTGTACACACAAGTGAAAAAATATGAAATGATTCAGTTAGATATGACGACCACAGTAATGTCAGATGTGCTACTGTAGATGAGATGTGCCTCAACTAACATTACTGTAAAAATAGAAGTCCCAGTCAGAGAGGAAAAATAATTTTAAAAAAGTATAAAAGGTAAAAGCCAAATTTAATTTAAAAAAATAATAATAATACTTTATCGAGCACGAAAATGTGTACAGGTTACATTTTACAGACTCTCTTTTCTATTTATAGTTTTATAGTATATATTTAAATAAAAAAGTACATATAGCAAGATAACGGGGAAATAGCATATGATAAAACGGCTACTGCTAATAATAATTTTCAGCTGAGGATTTGATGCTTTATATGAGGCTTAAGAATGAGGAAAGGCAAAGTTAAAACTACATGTACAGTACCTATGGCAGACCCAAGAGGAGAACAGTTATGTTTCCCCCCTCAGCGTGCCTCCCCCCCCAACCCACCCACCCACCCATCAAAATGCTGGCTCGCTCTGTCAGTGGCGGTCTGTACCTAACAACCGATTACAGATGACTTACAAATGACTGATGAAATACACGTTGATAAAATATCAGATATGAATCAGCAGACTCAAATATTCAGATGCGAGAATATACAACATGAACGATCAGGTGCTCTAAGTATTACCACGCTCTAGTAGCCATCTAGCCAATGATAATATTTCTCTAGTTGGTAGCGTTGCATAGTGGTTAAAGGCACCAGTCTCTGCTGAGGCGTGGGTTTGAATAACGCCGCTGCCACCTCGTTTTTGCCAATGATGCGTCCTAATTTAAAAAAAAAATACCAGTTTATGCCCCCCCTTTCAAAAAAAAAAAAAATAAATAAATAGAAATAAAATAAAACTAGGCGTAAAACGTGGACATCATGGAACGAGGATGTAAAACATTATATATTACGTTAATATGTAGATATGCCGATAAGAGGTAGCACTTGTCACAGAGAACAAACATCGGGACATTGACCATATCAATTCAAGATTATATTTGAGTAAATCGTTCAAGCAAAGTATGTTCTTTGTTCTTAGTATACATGTCAGGATACAGAACATATTTTTGTCTCTCTTCCATGAAACGTAAATCCACGTGGCTAATATAGGCCCCATTCCTGCCTTGGACCTGATAATGAGCTTGTACCGTTAACGGGGTCGATGGTGTATGCATTGGCGCATGTACTGTAGGAAGCAATACTTTGAAAGGTCACAGACGTAAATAACAAAGATGGCGGAACCTACAGCTGATGGTAAGACGCAAGTGTCCCATTGTTAACACATTATCATCACGTAGATTTGTTTTTAATAATTGCATTATGTTTTGGAATTGAGCAATGCGTTCATCATTTCATACAGTGCAACGTATTATAATATATTACATAATGACCTAGAAGACATAAAAAGCGTATGTACAGTAGGACGATTTGTGATAGTGAAATATTTACATTATGTATACATGTAAAGAAAGTGAACTGTGGGTTACTGGGACAGGTTTGAAGCCGACAATTTATTAAAGTTTCTTGAATATATGTTCTAGGTAGTGCTTATATTACTTTCAGCTGATGACATATATGTATATGTTCAATGATAATCAAGTAATGCGATTTCACCAATATCATGTGATTGTGTACACCAATAAGAGTTCAGTGTGTGTGCTCTTGTGCACGCATTCTAACCGAGGACACACACCCGCCCGAAACCCACTAACCGAGGACACACCTCCAACCGANTTGAGGGATGATAAAAATTTGAAACCTGGAGAGTTTCAACACGTGATAAATATTTCATCAAATTACATCACATAAACATAAACATAAAGCGTACATGAATGGATAGGGGGCGACACTTTTCTCATAAAGGGAATAGCGGACCACACAAGGAGAGAAAAGACTAACTTATGGCGCTCAGGAGTTTCATAAGATATCCAGGTATTGCGCCGTTTTTTTCCAAAAGTTCCTCCCATGGGGGAGTAGGGTAGGGGATGGGAGTAGTTGGGGATTTGACCCCACCCCCACCCCCACCCCCGCCCCCGCTCCTGCCTTCTCTATATCCTCTCAGTGGATTACATACTGGGGGTATCTGGCATTACCTTGCATCATCTAGTAAAAAGCTATGGGACGCCATTAAGGGCAGTACGATACATGTTCATGTCGCGATAAAGAGTAAAGTGACTGCGTGTACATTCAATTACCCCGCTATAAGGAAAGGGCATGCTATGTCTTATGACTGGTGAGGAAGTAGAAACAATGTAGGGTGCAAACGCCATTATGAAAATGTGTGTGTGTGTGTGTGTGTGTGTGTGTGTGTGTGTGTGTTTATATAAGGGGGTTTATGTATTTAATATTTTTAAAATAAATTTTCTGCCCACCATCTTCTCACTATTTGTAAATCGCTGACTCCCTTCTTTATTGTAATACCCTCTTTCCCTCTCCTTCTTGTTGATATGTTCTCTTTGTCTTACTAAGATAAGGACAGAAAAAAAGATGTAAAAATGACTAAAGATGCGATTTTCTATGTAAACAGGTCCAGTAGACGAAATTCATTGATCTCATTCTATTTATCGATGTTTTTAAAACATTATATTTAACGATCATAGCATAGCATTTTTTTTCTTGGAACCAACTGCCATTTCCCAGTTTCCAAACGAATATCCAAGGTAAATCACTCAAAAGCTTTAATATAAATTAATTTGTGATTGTATTATTTTTCAGATTACATTGAACACTTAAGCGTAATGCTTGTCGGTCTAAAGGGGCACGGAAGAACGTCTCTGGCTCGTGCTCTTCTTGCCCAATCAGATTGCCCTGATCAGACCGAAAGCTGTGTACTTCACGGGGACATAAAAAGCTCTGCAAATGACACATGGAAATTAACACTTATTGATTCCCCTGGAATTGGAGATTTAGATTTTCCCAAAGAGCACATACTGGAGACCATCCGTCGCCAACGAGAAGGCGTACAGCAAGTCGACGCAATTTTATACGTGTTAAGATATAATTTAAGAGTCAGATCAACAGAAATAGAGGCTATAGACCTCTTAGATGATAAATTCTTTGGGACATTTTTGAAGAGGGCCATCTTTGTGTTTATCCACGATGGTCGATCAACTCTCAGTAATGAACAAAAGCAAATTTTCATGGATTCATTGCCAAAGGCTTTCAAGGAGAAAGGAGAACTGGCCAGAAATCGTGTTTGTATAGTCGACACTGCTGAACCAAATAGCGTACTATGTTTTTTGGGGGAGCTGCGAGGAATGGTCCGAGAGATTATGCGTGAACAAGCAAAACCGTGCATTCTGAAGGTAATGGTTCCTACAATCCTTCCAATTGCTTTTAATGCTATCAGAGCCAAGACAATTTTCCATGGACAATCACCCCCCCCCTCTTCATCCATTGTATGAATATTTCTTAGTATAATGATGCAACTCGAAGAAAGATATTATAAATTTCATTAAATAAATTATTTTCATGGAGTGCAAGTTCAGAACATTTCAGGAATAGAAGTACAGAAATTTTATTATAAATCTCATCAAAGTACATCTCCAGGTAAAGTGGGGTAAACAAATGATCTCACACTTCCAGGTTACCCTTTGATGAATTTTAAACTAGTACTTTTAATTGCTTCGTTGCTCCCCCCTTCATTTAATTAATTTAGTAAGCCCTGAATCAAGGTGCATCTTTTGGGAGAGGTGGGATAAACATATTTTCTCACTTATCCTGGTATCCCTTTGGTTATATGTCACGTTTAATTGCTTGACCACTAGCCACATATCCACTACCCACCACACTAAAATACTCATTAAATATTTTATGTGTTTATCTGTTTACCCCAGCTTTACCTGGAAAATAGATGGTTATTCTTTGATTAGATATTAAATAATACTTTCTTTACTTGTACTCAATAAAGAAGGAATTTGTTATGAAATAATTTGTTTGATGATGAAGTTGTATTATCAGACTAAAATATAAATAAAATAGATGAAATAATTTGACCTTTATACTCTTTACTTTATGCCGGTATGTATATATAAATATATATTCCTTGGAGGGGGTCGTCCGGGGGGAGTTGTCCGGAGGGAATTGTCCGGTGAGTATCTGTCAGGGAGGGGGGTCCTAATATCGCTTTTTTTACGCGAAAAAAAAGGGCTAGGGATTATTTTGTCCTCTCCCACTCTGTTTCTAGTGCACAGGTAAAGCAATTCTAAGGCAAATTTGATGTTCTTTTTTTTCAATTTGTGTATTCTGGTTATTATGTTATTTTACGGTACATCATATAACATGTTTTTTAAAAATTGGATATAATCTAAAATAAATGAAAAACGTTATCATTATTTTCATTTTTATGACCACATATTTCAACGAATGGTATTTTGTTTAAGGAAGAAGTTTCAATGTGGGACATCTACCAGTACTTATCATTTCTTGAATACTTCACTACTGGACAGTCTGGGAACGAAGGAAACGATTTCGATGACTTTTTCGTTGTGGACTTTGAAGATGTGAATTCTAAAGTTGGCACGTGGGTCAAAGTTGATCTCAAAAATCAAAAGTGATCAATTGTAATGGATGACGTCATAGACAAACAAAAGCTCGTGCACAGCAAATGTCATTATAAACTGTTAATTGATCACTTTGGTAGTTTGACGCCATTGAGAGGATGGTAGTTTCAAGTAGACTTATGAATTAGACTGAATTTTGTAGATGTCAGATGAAACTAAAGGGCAAACTCTGGGATAGATAAATTATCATGATACAAATATAGTGCCGCCGGAAAGTAACCTGCGGGTTGTTCATAGGGTCTGGCGCGGTAACCAGGGAAAACATTGTCATCCATGCGCTGTTTGGTTTCTGTTAACAATAGTGCCATGCCCTGCACGGTTGGGTAATTATCATGTCTTACTTTCTGCTAACAAAATAGCATAACCCTATCTCGCTGAGGTAAAGATTGATGCTGAGCATGGTCGCAAATAAGTGATCGTCCGCGTTGCCTTCACTCTGATTTGATCACTCTACTCTGATATATAGATCTTAAGTATAAAAACCTGCCAACATTGATTTTTAAAAGTGACTTTACCAAAAAGATTCGGTGATAAAAGCAACTTTCGTGTATATTTTGGATATGAATTGATTGAATTATATAGTTGAATAAATGAAGTAATGAATTAATGAAAGACCAAATAAAACACTACTCGTACTTGTACATGTAATATTTATTAGGCTTCATACCGTCATTGTTATATACATATTATAAACAATTTAACTTCTCTTGTCTTGTCTCCATGGTGATATACTGTGTGACTATAGTATGTGCTATGTGAATAGTGTGTAGACCAAGAGAAATCCAGGGAAATATATACCAGAATGCAAGAAGCCATTGAGCAATATCTATGTTGTCCTATACATAAAAGAAATAAGCCACTGAACAGTTCTATTTTTTCGTAAAAAGGTCTAGTTCAAGTGTCCATGAATTAGTTAATGATGCCTGGCTTGCTTTTAAAATGTCCCATTTAAAAATAATCAGGTACATTAAATGGTCTGACTTCGAATTAGATTTAGAATTTTATTTAAATACGCGTAGAATATTATTTAAGAAATTAGATAGCTTAAATTTTGATACAAAATGTTTCTCTTTTGTTGCTTGATTTGAACTTTGTACCTATGTAGTTCAAGAAATAGTTAATGTTTACGATTTAAACCCCAAACGTAATCAGAAGCCTTCATCATACCTAAAAGCAATAAGGAAAATTAATTTAAGAAGCTGGATTACCATCTCTTGGGTCAACTTCACTGTTTGGCTCGTGTCATCTCAAAATAATTAACTTCAGGTTAATTTAATGCTTGCCAGGTAAACATGGTGATTAAGCTCTGACTATTACACAATCACAACTGTGTGACACTCCTTACTATTCAATTTTACCTAATCATCAATCAACTGACACGTGCCAATAAGATTGTTTGCCTATATGGACTCCCTAAATGGCCTAAATGTATAATATGACATCTTTATATCACTTATTACTGTGCCATCGTGTCACCTGCCAAGTAAACGGTATAAATCTACACTCCAATTTTCCAAATAATCACTATTTTAAGATGCCTCTTAGCTATTATAAACGTTGGGTATCATTGGCCTCCGAGAACAAGGGGTGCAAATTAAAGACATAACTACAAATATGAAAAATGAAGACCATAAAGTGTCGTGACAGGCAATTTACCATGTGTTGAAGAAATATTAATACAACGAAGGACTTGGTATTTCCTCTAGTTTTCTGTTGCAGTAGATACAATATAACCCGGTATTGTTTGCTCGTGCCGTGTCGTGAAGTGAAGCAATTTAGAAGGTGCAGAGCGTGTTCGTTGAACTGACCCCATTCACATACGCTCAGTTATCCGGATAAGTTGCGAATTAGGTCACAATTCGAATAAATGCAGTAGTGTGAACGCAAGAGGATTTGCTGTACTGCGCATTTTCAAAATCCTGCAAGCGAGGTGGATTTCTCAACGCGAACCGAATAACTTAACCGACCGGATGGCCTTGTGGTTAGAGTGTCCGCCTCCGGAGCGGGAGGACGTGGGTTCAAAACCCGTCTGCGGACATACCAGTCCTTTATAAACGGTACCTGCTGTCTCCCCGCTTGGCACTCAGCACTCACTAGTACACACACTGGACAATAGAAGTGTCACCCCTACTGAACCAATACTATGGGGGAGATAAATGACTGTGGAATGATATGCTCCTGGTATCATTTTATTAACATCAAATTTCACAAAAAATCACAAAATAAGAACAATATATACATTCTACCAAAATATGCAGTCTCAAGTCCAAAATAAGTACTTAGTGGCATAGCCAAACACTAAGGGGTTGAAGCAGGGGCCTGGTCAAGCAGTGCAGAAATGATATATTAGCTATGAGCGCCAAATATGGCAGCCAAGCTGTATGCTCCCCAGGGAGGTGAGACCGTCTACGGAGTGCACCAGTGCAAACATGACCAGGCTTCCTTGACTTGAATATTCATATGTAATTGTTTATGTCTCCTCCGTAAAATGAAATTTTTTGAACTGAAGATTTCAGTTGCAGATTTGAGATAACTTGTAGCTTAATTGTATCATGCTCGTGAACAGAATAAATCAAGCAAAATGAGGCCAGGCAGTGATGCCCCATGGTATAAGTAGCAACATGTGCCTCAAAGGAGATTACCCCTCTAGGGCACAATTGAGCATGTGCAGAATGCACATGTGCATAAATAAGCTCTGGAGATTGTTGTCGCCATAAAATGGCTACGCCAAACTTTCCTATAACATAATTGTATAACTTCGACCTTCGGGTTGCGATTCTCCAATAAAGATTATTAAAGATGCATACAAAGTCAATTTTTTGTCACAAAAACCAACCAAATGTCAGCATATAGTTTCAAGTAGTATAACTAAGAGAATTACCAAAAGGCATTGTTTAATTTTACCCGAAAATGATGTTTGAACAGATTTTTCTGCTGGCATTCTAAGCTGTATGTCAATGGGGCAGGAAAGTAGGTCACGGAAGTAGGTTAAATTTACAACCATAAATTTAAAGAAAGGAGCAGTCTAAAGGTCTTTTATGGCTGATCGAGTGATCTATTCAGTTTATCCCTTGGCATGTCGAATTTATTTGAGTCATATAAGAATCTAGTAGAAGTGGTTTACATGTGTTACTCGGAATCCACACTCCACCAATACTCGGTTCGTATGTACCTTTAACTTACCGGAATCGACACCTGTACAGATCTTACTGCGCATGTGTGTAGATAAGTGCGGGTATCTATGAACGCTTGTTTATTACTTTAGCGATTGCACCAAACGTATTTGGAGGTCACCACTCACTACAACATGAGGAAACAAACATATTTTGCCATCTTATGCTTCTCAAGAATGCTGGAATCTCTTTTTGAGATACATTTGCCGTCACACTTTTTTGTTGGTATTTTGAGTTTTCCTGTGCGTCGCATGCGCGAGTGTTCAAAACAGGAAGTTAAACCTGAAATTTTCAACGTGGGATTCGGTTTCGCTTCGCGAGCGTGAACGCAATACCGAATCTGATTTCTCACGAAAAATCCGAATTATAGAAATGCGCATTTTTGCAACTGTAGTGTGAATGGGGTATAATTTGGTTGTCCGATCAGGATTACTTGCCGATTCTCCTACCTTGTAATTATCATGCAGTCTCTATTGTTCGACCATACGGGGCCGGGTTGGGTATCCATGCGGCATTTGGTAAGGTTACTTTCCGGCGGCACAGTATCACTCTCAGTTGAGCAGGCTTTGGCAGCTTTGAAAATTTAACTATTCAGATAATAATTCCTTAATCTTGCAAAGCAAATTTATTTTCGGAATTTATCAGAACAGAGGAACACATTAGCATTACGAAAGAAAAAAATTATGAAAACATTCAGCCATATGTCATATTGTTTGATTTGCTTGGGAACATAAGTGGCTGTACACTAAGCTAGTACACACACTGGACAATAGAAGTGTCACCCCTACTGAACCAATACTATGGGGGAGATAAATGACTGTGGAATGATATGCTCCTGGTATCATTTTATTAACATCAAATTTCACAAAAAATCACAAAATGAGAACAATATATACATTCTACCAAAATATGCAGTCTCAAGTCCAAAATAAGTACTTGGTGGCATACCCACGTGACCTAATAATAGGTGCCAGTCTACGAGGCAAGAATTCATATAATTGTCTGATGCGTTCAGGGCTTACGCTGGCCCAAGCATGAAGCACTGAATATCACAGAGTTTCTCTGCTGGTTAGACGGGCATTTGTAAAAGGTTTTGACATATCATTCCACACATTTTCTATTATGTTTGCATCCGGACTCCGGGCAGGCCACCATGCGAATGTCCTGTTAATCAAACCAATCATCAACTGCTCTGGGCCTGTGACAAGGAGCATTCTCATCCTGGTGAACAAATGGATAATTCCTGTCACCAAACATGTTAGTAATAGATGGTAGCAAGCCTGACTCCAAAACATCGATATATTTCTAGTGATTAATGTTTCCATCAACCGCTATCAATATGCCTACGCCATGGATGCTGATGCAGCCCCACGCCATAATAAATATGCTGATCAGGGTTCGAAATTTCAGTGCATGTGGTTTAAATGCTTTACCAGCAGTTCGCCAGCATCGTACCCGTCTGTCATCAGAGGTCAGAAAAAAGCGACACTCACCAGAAAAAAAATATAGGACCAATTGTCATGGACTGTCCAGTTCCAGATCCTGTTGACCCTAGTTTACTCTACGTTGCCTGTTTTGTAACGATATAAGGGGTTTCAGTCTTGCTACCCTGCTGTACACTCTCTGAGCATGTAACCGACGCCTAGCAATTTTCACAGACAGATTCTTATGTGTGAATTTGTTCCATTGTGTTGTCAACTGACAAGCAATGTAAAACTTTGACAACCTGGACATCAAAATCAGACGTCGGTCTTCACGGCCAGTAGTTTTTCTTTGACGAACCATCAGAGGCAATTTGTCTCTTGATCCAGTGTTTCTATACCGAGACCAGACCCTCTGCATGGTTCTGACTGAACAATTCAATTGTATCGATATTCTGACATTGCTTATATTCCGCCTCTTCAGGTTAATAACTTGCACCTATAACCGTTAGATAATTCCCTGTATCTTGCCATATTGGAGGAAGAAAGGAATAACATTTGCTGGACATGTACATGACCAATAATGCAATTCCATGGTATAGCGGTTTTATACTCATTAGTCACATTATAAGTAGACCAGGCATTATAAGTACCAAAGATCTGCCTACTTTTATTACTCTGATTTAGGGGGTGACACTTCTATTGTCCAGTGTGTGTATATGGGTGTATGTAACCTTATACTGCTGATAACGCTGAGGAGGTGAAGGGCTAAGGGGGCGTCTCATAACAACAATACCTTTTTTGCTTCCTAAAACAAAATAAAAAAATAAAAGGGTCTATATTGCTACTATTATGAGTGATGTGGCAAAGTTACCGTAGACCCCGTGCATCATTTCTCTAGCGCTGTATAAACGTACGTCATATACCATCAATAAAGTAAGCAGACTGTGGAATAATGTAGGATTTGCTTTAATTTGTGTATTGTCATCGTGTTGAAAATAATAACCATATACAACTTGGACCTGACAATTTTAACGAGAAGCAGGCCTAAGGACGGTGTAGACAGCGGGGAAATATCGTAATAATAAAATAGAAGAAATAAGAATAACTAAATAGATAGATGCCCGAAGCGTTCTGTGTGTATTGATAACGATTTCTTCGTGCAATCGCCAGATGATGTGTCTTTCCGAAAGCCCCAGGAGCATGCGCAGTTTGTTAGTTATAGCCATTCGACAACTCTTCCCTTTCAAAGCAGAAAGCATCCGTTGGAAGGCTTTGATAGATCGTCGGTACTCTCACAAACAGCAACAGCCATGTAAGTATATATTCACACGCGATAACAAGCCCCCTCTAACCCGTCGGTAGTGAGTTGGGCATGGAGTCAGTGTTGGGCTAAGAAAGCGGGTAATAAGTAGTTTCGGTTCAGCAGGTAATTTTAACTGTGCCTGATATCAAGCACATAGCTGTCAAGATCATGACTTTCTATCAATTATACATGGCTAATATATTTTGGAATGGAAAATGGGTATTATTATTATTATTATTATTATTATTATTATTATTAGTAGTAGTAGTAGTAGTAGTAGTAGTAACAGTAGTAGTAGTAGTAGTAGTAGTAGTAGTAACAGTAGTAGTAGTAGTAGTAGTAGTAGTAACAGTAGTAGTAGTAGTAGTAGTAACAGTAGTAGTAGTAGTAGTATCTACCTGCATAAACTCTTTTTTCCAGCTGCATTGTTTATCATTTCTTATTCCTCGTGTCTTTGTCTTTTCAGTCATTATTTAATTCAATTATTTGCACACTGAATTTAATCAGATTACATCCATTTAACCAATAAAAAAGTTTATTCACTTTAAAACAGACTTTAAGCGCATTCAGAACATGTTGATCTGCAGACTAACAGATCCGCGGACTAAATATTAAAGGCAATGGCGACTAAAACCCCGATGGTCTCCGACTAAAACACGCGACGTCCCTGCGGGGGCCTAGCTATTAAACGTTGTAATTGAGTTTCGATCCGTATAACGGCGCCTTTAGAGGCTAGGAGGCCATCAGGGGATTATGCAACTTGCTTTTAGTGGGGTCAACCGTATTTAGTTTGCGGATCACTTGTTTTGAATGCGACTTTTGTTGTAATTTTTTGACTGTCACATTTTCCAATTCGATTTTTCATAATTAATGTTGAATTTTTTTTCAGGGCGACCACCAAAACCTACAACGTCCTTGTCGTTGGCTATAAGGGGCAAGGGAAATCTGCAACTGTAATGAAACTGTCTGGGGACTTGACATATGAAGGAAAAAATGACAAAAATGCACACAAGTCTTTCATACTCAAGGAACCGAGCTCGTGCACTGTCCAAGTTGTGGACACACCTGGTTTAGGATCGCTGTCCACAAGTGACCGTAAGATATTGGGCAGAATATCCAAAGAAGCCAGGTGTCTGCAGCACGTGGACGCAATATTGATTGTGTTTAAAATGGGCCGAATTAAGAGCACGCAGCTGAAAGCAGTAGCTCAGTTCCGCAACATTTTCGGAGACAATTTCCTTCAGAAAAGTATCATTGTGCTTACATTTGCTGATGACATAAAACAGAAAAACACCACCATCAATGAATTTATTGCCAATTCGCCAGAAACATTTCAGAGTATTCATAAAGATTGCAGCGAACGAATATGGTGTGTAGAAAACAGTGACTGGGAAGACCGAGAAGAGAAACAAGGAGAGTTAATGGAGCTTATAAAATCCGTTGAAACGGTGCCCTATGAAGTCCCCGATGCTGAAAGGGTAATAGTTATGTATTTCAATGATAAGTGTTAAGATTAACCATATGTTATATAAATATATATATATATATATATATATATATATATATATATATATATATATATATAATTGTGTTAGTGTATTTGTGTGTGAGCGTGCGTAAAATGTAAAATTGTATACATTATTACCTTGAATGGGTCATGGTCAAATGAGCCACAAGAAAACACAAAGAATATTAAACAGGTCTTGTTATACTGTATATTCAGGTCATATTTTTAGGCAAAACCGTCCATTGAATAAGTGAATGAAGTGCAAAATGCCGTATCCATAATTTCCGAAAAAAAAATCATATAATTGTAACAGAACTGAAGTTAAAAATGCGTCTTTTTTGGGGGAAAACCTGTTTTTTTATATTAATTTGCTCATTAAACTCATGTCAGATATTTATTGATACGGACATGAAGAAGTGGGCGAAATTACAGGGAAAGCTCTTTACCATGTGAATATATCTATCTTCAAGACCCGTATCAACGCTTTTTTAATATAAATTCATGGCGTTACATTCCACACATTGAAACTTAAAGATAAATTTATTCCATTGCTCCTTTTTCTTATTGTATATATTTCTGTTTCAGGTGAAATGTTGCCGTCGATGGCGCCGCTGTAACATGTGTCTATCACAAATGATTTGCTGTAGATAAAAAAAAGTTAGCAGCGCTGTAGTTGTTGCAGTTGTTTTAGCGTAACCAATAGTTAATCACGCACTAGTCCAAAAGAACTGAACTGATGTACACATATTAGCAGCATTTAATTTCATTCTAGTATGCAGGGCACCTTCTAAATAGCGTCATTTAATAAACTGCTGTACTCACGAACATTTTGCAGTCACATGACCCCCTCGTGATGTCCTGCGTATTTAAGACGCCGTTATGTGATTGTATAAGTACCAGGCTCTGTAAGAATCAGAAAAATAAAGCCTGGGCATTGGAACTTGACGGTCTTATATGTTATATTTTTTTATTTATTGTGAAGAACTTTGTCAAAATCTAAAAAAAAAAAAAAAAAGACCAAAAAAAGGATATTTAGATAAATTAACATTTTAAAACGCTTTATAGTGATGCTTGGTATCCCGCCCCC
>NW_019775737.1:51981-100030 GCF_001039355.2 Lingula anatina | reverse complement strand
CCCCCCCCCCCCCCCCCGTGTGCGTTGGACGATTTGCATTTGTGACAGTAACGTACATTCTTTTTGGGGGTTAGACGATGAATTCATTTTTATTATTCTTGGTTGCAGGTGAGGAAAACTTTTATACAAACTTCTTCATGTGGTACCCTAGTACAATCTGTGCACTAAATATTTTAAGAGCATAACTGTTACCTGTACATCAATTGCACCTCCGTATTAGTTTCGGGTGACTAATCAGTTGTAATTAAAGTGAATGATAGTAATTTCACCCATGAAAATCAAATTTTATGGATAAATGAACTTGTGTTGCAGATACCTTATTGCATAAATAGTATTTAAGTCAATTGTTAAGCCAACAATTAACAAATACAGATCTCTCGGCTGTTTTCTGTGGTTAAGGTCGCTGGGAATGAGCCAACACATCATTGTGTGAATGTATCAGTCGTCGTGCATGGTACAAAATCAACGACACTGATTATGTGATCCTATTAACATTTATCAAGTATGCACTTAGCTTTAATCTGAGTGTTTGTTTTTATTTAATGGCCAGGGAACACATCATTGTATTAATTTATCAGTCATCGTGCAGTGTACAAACTGCTACGACACTGATTATGTTATTTAATTAACATTTATCAAATATGCATTAAACTTACTTTGAGTGCTTATTGGATTTCGGAATCAGAGAGAGAGAGAGAGAGAGAGAGAGAGAGAGAGAGATAGATAGAGAGAGAGAGAGAATGATATGCAGAGGTCTAGAGAGAGGATAGTGAATCTAAATAATGACAGTTAACCGTGGATAATCAACAACATAAGTAACATATATATAACAGACCAACTTATACATCCACTTATATTGAAAAGTCATCCAAATTGTGTGGTTTTGTATATTAAAATTTACGAGCTCAATAACACAGTATCTAAATGTATGGCCGAAAACGACCGAGGCACATTAATAAAATAAATATACATTCAAATATCTAATTCCAGGCTATATGAAATAAAGCATTTGTGTTTTTATTTTAATCAAACTGTCCGAGACATTATGGTGGCATTCACTTGTGTTTAGTGGGAAGATGTGAGTTCAATGCAAACTTGAACTCCGCTTGTTTGAGTCAAAATAGACTGCTAACCAGTAAATTTACTGATAATGATTTGAAATAATATTTTAATTCGTATCTGTTTCACATCCGTGGCCAGCTTATTCGAAAATCGAGTCAATGCAAAAAAAAAAAAAAAAAAAAAAAAAAAAAAAAAAAAAAAACAATGATATTGAGCTGTAGTTGTCAAAATTATCATTAAATTATCATTACAATAAATTAACAATTACAGCTGTTTTGTGGGGCTAAGGTCGCTGGGTGTGAGCCAAAACACCATTGTTTGAATGTATCAGTCATCGTGCAGGGTACAAAATTCAACGACACTGATAATATTATCATATCTATATTTACCGAGTTTACACTTTTGTCTTTCTTTGTGTTAATAGGTTTTGGCATCAGTGAGAGAGAAAGAAAGAGAAAAAGTGAGGGCGAAACAGTGAGTTTACCCTGAATAACGACAGACCATTCTGGATAATTTACATCATAAATAACAGACCTACTTCTCCATCCACCCATTTTGTAAAATCCTCCAAATTGCTTAGTTTTGTATGAAATCATCAACGCGCGTAGTAACACAGCATTTAAGAGTTGCTGTAAACGACAGAGGACACATAAGGAAAAAATGCGTCAATATGAAATTTCGGGATATATGAAAATATTCACTTTGGTTTTTATGTACGTCGTACTGTTCGAGAGTTTATGCGTTCATATCAATCGCGTTTATCATTAAATGACCTTTTCAAAGCGCAAAATGATGTCGTCTTTGTACAGATAACGATATACCTTACAGTATGTAGGCGAGATACCTTACATTACTGACCTTCAAATCGTCTTTACTCTGCAAGTGGTGCTGTCAAAACTCACGGCCCCAGAGGCCCTGAATCGCGTTTATTTTGATAAAGTTGAGTATAACCAAGTAGGCCTGTAGCCGGGGAGGGTGCGTGGGAAAAGGTCCCCTCTGGGAAAATTAACATTTAGGTACACAGAGGTTTCATGGTAAAAGGTCCACTTTATGCAGAAAAAAATACATCCCCCCTTTTGAAATTGCTGGCTACGTGCCTGCAAAAGTATGAGCTGACATCCCCCCTCACATTTGATCATATATTTAACTGTTCAATTTTCACAATTTTGACCAAATCCACTTTTGTTTCCAGATTGGTAGCAAGCAAACAATATTACTTTACAACTATATTTCTGATGAAAACAAAAGTTCCAGCTTTCTTCATATATGGTTCAAGTAATGATTTTTCTGAGATGACCATCCACTGCAAGTTCTATATCATATATAACCACCTCTAACAATTAAGCTTATTTTCAGGTTGTATAAAAACAGTCATGAAAACTAGGATTGTGGTGAATTACACATTACACCTCCTTTAATCCTAGGATTTGCCTATTAAAGATCATCAAAAAATAAAATAAAAACACAGCATTTCATTATTTGTTTCGATTTTTACAATGACATTCGTTTAATGTTTCTTCTGTAATATTGAAATTTCAATCTTAGCTACAGCTTGCCACTGCTATACAGTGCACCGTGGCATTACACATAACCAGATGGTGAAGTGCCCCTCCTCCTGAGCCAAAACTTGTTGATGGTTGGTACAGAATGTGATTGACCGCATTCTGACTTCATTCTGATTCTTTACGTGGAACTCAAGTTTTCTAGCAAGATAAATAGAAACTAAAGAGTTGAAACTGAAAATCCAACCTTAAAGATACCTCTTTGTATTTAAACGCCCGTGTGTAACTTTCAGCACAAACGAGAAATAACAGCGGGAAAGCCCAGGAAATCAATATACGTTTTCTTTCGAATCGACCGTTTAGGGAATTTGGGACCGTTCACATGGGAAGTCTATTTTCTAAATTTCTATTTTCTATTCGCGGTATCTTTTGATCACGGTCTGTGCTCTGAATATCCCGCGGCGTAATTACTGGCAGCGCAGAAAGTAACTGGCTCGCGCTTTCAGTAATTACGTCGCGGGGTATTCAGGGCAAAGACTGTGATCACAGACTGTGATCACAAGATACCGCGAATAGAAAATAGATTTTTAGAAAATAGACTTTCCATGTGAACGGTCCCTTTATTTCTCTTCATGCGAGAAGCAGATGGAAAGGAAGGGATCTCTTTGAATTGAGAGGTGGACAGTGATTTTGCATTTAGGAATAAGAAAATAATGGATACAAATATATGTTTTGAATTTCAATATCTAATGTGATGTGAATAAATGTTTAAAACGCGAAGTGTACGGAGAGAGTAGCAACAAAGGCAAGAGCGATGAGAGAAATTAATTATTTACTAACATGAAAAGATAAATGGAATAAAACACATAAGTCATAAAAAACAATAAAAATAATTAATCATAGTCGAGATATAACAGCAGGAAATACCAGCGATTTAATATGCTTCTTTTCAAAACAACTTTATGGTATTCATTTCTCTGCATGCGAAAAGCGGGTGGAAAGGGGAGGTGTTCTATAAAGCAAGAGGTTGGTCGCAAATTTGCATGTGAAATTGATAAATGCTTTGAATTTCAATTTCTAGTCTTATGTGAACACATGTTCAAAACGCGCCTTGTACACAGAAAGAAGTAACAAAGTTAAACACGCTGACATGCATATATTAGTGACTGAAACGAATAGATAAATTAAATAAAATACAGGATATATTAAAAAAAAGAAATGAAAAAAAGATACGTAGCTATAGACAAAATTGCTTCGTAAACGAACAGGATATTCGACTTTTTTTATTATTGTACATTTCAACACATGCACCATTTATTCTCATTTAATGATGAAGCTACAATGTAATGTGAACGTTAACAACCGTTTGAATATCACAATTATCCTGCTTTGGGAGCCCAACTTTGTACATGTGAGATTGAAAAAAAGTGGTTGACCACATTAAGATCTCCTGCCTATTAATGTGGAATGCGTGCACTTTTAGTTGGATAAAACGGGACTTTAAATACCTACAGAGAAATCCAGCTTAGATAAATAACCGGTCCCAAGAACAAATATATATTATCTACTAAAAATGGAAATGCAACTTGCACAAGCCATTTATTTATTTATCAATTTATTTATTTGTATATGAAAACATGCACCCGATACAGCCCCTTTTTTCCCTTTTCTACTCAACTGAAAAAAAAAACAGTCATACTGAAAGCAAGAATTTTTATAGCACACGTTTGGACTGTCCAATTTTTCGCATCACCTCCGTCCCTTTCCGACCCTGTACAGGTGACACAGGCCCTGCCATACACTGGAAAGCACGAACACCACGAGGTCCAGACACGCCCACAAACACGTGTAGCACTGGAACGAGACGTAGAAAGAAAGATAGAAATCACAATTCTTTGTAAGCTTATTCATTCATTCATTCATTCATTCGTCGATTTAAACGATGTCTGACCAAGACCTGTTTACATATCACAAGAATGGTTCAAACCGTACTTTTCCTTCCATTCATTCTCTCTCTCATTCCCTCCCCCTTCTCTCTCACTCATTCTTCCCCCCTTCTCGCTCTCTCTCCCTCTCTCTCTCTCTCTCTCTCTCACGCGCGCACGATCACAATAGCATGCGTTCATTCATTCGCTTATTTTATTCATTTATATATGATTTATTGTGTTTTCTGCACATTAATTCAGTAATTTCTTACTTTTCTATTATCTTAACACCTGATATGCGTCAATAAGATCACTTACTCTAGACCATGGGACTACCAACGGCTCTGAATGCATCCTGTTCGTTATCATGTCCACAATTTTGGAGGCAGCATTTTTTCCAGTCTGGAAGTCAGAATTTTCCAACATGATCACTCTGTCCTCACACAAGCGGACAAATTTCTGAAATTCCAGCGGACTTTCTTCTAAATAGTCGCTTAATTCCAGGTCGGATTCATGGTTAGTGAAGGTGAAGACAATGATGGTGCGTTTATGGTAGTCTGGCCCGAACGCATCCTGGAGTTGGTGAATTAAAGAAATCGCGGAGCTTGTGATGCGCGAATAACGCAGCACGAATAACAAAGCGTGCACTTCACCGACCGCGTGGGCTTTTGCGTTTATCACGCGCAGCACGTGCGAGTCGGTTGTGTCCAGTGAACCGAAACCTGGCGTATCATAAAATGTGCATTCCTCGTGCATTTTTTGCTCTATTTTGCACCCCGCGACTCCCTTATAATTTACGTCCCGCACAATGTTCATCACAGTGGCTGACTTGCCGTGTCCCTTGTACCCCACAATGAACACGTTATAGTCTTGCAGGCTTTGGTAAACAGCGCTATTTTCTTGATACGCCATTTTCCTGTACATTGCGGTTACCTGGGCTTCTCTTTAACCACCCACAGTTTCTTAATTATTATCATTCAGACCTGTACCCTTAACGTGACAGCCGTACTCTAGTGAGGGGGTCCAAGGGTTGAGCGTGTCTCTCACAGTCCTCTGCTGCGCAAATCTTCTTGCCCAGCCTTATCGACCGTCGCACTAACTGCCAAAGTCCTGCCCCTCTAATAAGAACCCGTGTACTCGGTATTTAGTCTCTGAGAGGTCATGGCCTCAACTCAACCTTCATGAGGAACAGATATGGCCGAATATATTTAAGTGTGGAGGTAGACTCAAATTCGTGCATTAGACTTACAAAGGCGCCATCTATGTGCTGAAATTCTTGTTAACTCTGTTTTTGTAGTTTTCATCTCAGTGATACTTAGATGCCACCATGATCTTCTCTTCATTGAAACATTCATGAAATATTCCTTAATGTGAGAGATGTTGCAAAATGCAAACATTCAAATAAAGTAATTGTCTTCTTCAGTTTACCTCTTGTTTCGATGTCCAACATAACATCTTCATCAGGGTTTGAGGCTATCCAGGTTCTTGTTACTGACGAAGTATAAACACATTTAAATACGGGCGCGTGAGCATGCATACACGCAGACTAATAATAATAATTATAATAATACGTAGGACAAAAAACTTGTTAATACACAGATTATGTTTCATACCCTCACTTAAGCATACGCACAGACATGGTCACACTTTTATACACACATTTCATCCACAAAGGCGTGCAAAAATACATAAAGGCACGTATTTACACGTATTCTTCATTCACATTCTTGTTCAGATAATGAACAGATAGAATAAAAACTATATATTTAAAAAAATTAAAATAATAAATGAGAAACTGTACTTCTCAATAAGAAGACATTTAGTGGCCGTGTTCCCTTTTCTACCGATGTTTATAAATGATAGATCACCGAAAATAGGCTTGCCTTTCTTTCTTTCTTTCTCTCTCTCTCTCTCTCTCTCTCTCTCTCTCTCTCTCTCTAAAGTACAATAAACCTGCAGTAGGTCCAATGTATGCAGTTCTACCATTTTAGGGTCCGGCAGACCATGTATTTTAGAATTGTCTAAAGTTCTGAAATGTAACTCTACGCAGACACTCTATTAAGTACGGACAGTCCTAGGACCCTACAATTTACTACTCAAAGTCCGCATTGAAGAGAAAAAAATTATACTCATAACATATGGATATGGAGTAAAGATTTATAATGAAAAAAGGTTAAGTAAGTATGCTTCCCCTATATAAAATTTAAGACGTACTATAAATTTGTATTGTTTGCATTCCATAAACTTTAATTAGCACTGTGTACCTGTATGCGCTTAAAGATTAAAAAAAAAAAAAAAAAAAAACACGAGAAAAGTTTTTTATTAATTTTTCATATATATTCTGTATACCAGGCTCACCAAAACACTTACTGTTGTTTTTCCTATTATTTATTTTTCAAAAACTGAATGAAAAATCGGATTAACCAATTTAAAAGGATGATAATATTTTTGCCTTCTTGTGCCCGTTGGATCTTGACTCCCCTAGTTCCTAATGAAAATGAAGATTTATCTTTTTTTTTCATTTTTCTCCCAACCGTAAACATCCCCGCTTTTGGCCTGATGATGCGATTGTGCCTTTATCGAGGTCAAAGGTGCCTATTTTGAAAGGTTAAGTTCATATTTGAATAAACTTTCTGTTTAACGTCCGTTCGCTTATATGGCCCAGCAGCTGTCAGTAATCAAAGCTCATGTCACTCCTCAATCGGACGTAAACCACGCTGTTTAAACACCCCCGCTTTTGACCTGATGATGCGATTGCACCTTTATCGAGGTCGAAGGTGCCTGTATTGGAGGAAGTGATATTTTTAGAGGTCACAGATGTAAACAACAAAGATGGCGTAATCTACAGCTGATGGTGAGACATTTTAATTGAAATCTTTGTTATCACTTTTACCACCGCGCAGATTTATTTTCACATCTGCAGTGTGTTTTTAACTTATGCAATGTGTACATCATTTCATGTAGTTTGGCGTGTGGAAAAATGCATCACTGCACACTGATCTAGAAGACGTAACAAGGTATGTGCAGAAAGACGTTTAGTGATGGAGTAATGTTTACATGTATAAAAAGTGAACGGTGCTTTGACAACTTGTTCGCTTCTCTCGAAGGTTCGGGCTAGGCACTGTTTATGTTACTTTCAGCTAATGGCATGTATGTGTTCAATGGTAAGTAAGCCGATTCAACCAATTTAAATTATCTGTGTACTTGAATAAAATTTTACTTTAAAGTGTGTGTGTGTGTGTGTGTGTGTGTGTGTGTGTGTTGGAAGAGGTTAATTCCTTTATTAAATTTCAATGATTTTCTCACCAAAATCCTCTCCCTATCTGTGCGTTGATGACGGTGGATCTTTTGTTTATTTTAATACATGTAACACCCCATCTCTCTCGAAATTCACTCTACAAGGGTATAATCTAGTTAAAGCTGTCAAAAAAAAAAAAAAATAATAATAAATAAATAAAACATTTAAGACAATATTAAAACAATAACATGGCAATAAAATACAATAAAGTGGAATTAAACATCTTCCAAAAGTTAAGATTATAATCTACAAAAACTCAAACTTTACTGCCACTGCAATATAGTAAAGTTTTAAAGGAATAAATGTATTTCCCTGTCTTAATTCAGAAAGTAAAAAATGTATAACTGATAATAAGCGAGGTACGATTCTCTGTAAACAGGGCCGGTAGACACATTTTGTTTATATCAAACTGCTAATTAAAAATTCGCAAACATTATGTACATAACTTATCAGCTTTAGTATTTTTCTTTAGCTTTGGCACTCTGGCTAGAGCTCTCCTTGCCCAGTTAGATACCATGAGTTTTGGAGAAGTTGCAAGGAATTGTCCGACATTATGAGCGAACAAGCAACACCATACATACTGAAGGTAATGTTTGCTACAATTATTTCAAATTACTTTTGGAATAATTTTGCCCCCACCACCAGTATTTTTAAGGACTTCTGAAATTAATGTTTGCTACAGTTCTTACAATTAATTTTTTCTGTACTTAAAATAGATTATCTCAATTTTTCCCCGCTGTTTTAAAGGTCTGTTAATTTAAAAAAATATATTGTCGGTTTTGTTCAATTTTTCAATTTTCTCAATACAATCAACTTTTTTTTGCTTTAATTGTCTGCTGATTATTGTGTACTCTTTTCTGTACATTTTACCGGGATATGATGACTTTAAATAAAATTTCGAGTTAAAAAGCGTATTCATTATTATGACTGCAGGGTTTATTTCAATTAATACTATTTTATTTAAGGAGGAAGCATCGTTGTGGGACATCTACCAGTGCATCTCGGTAATGGAATATTCCACTAATGGACAGGCAGCATGGAAACGAAGGAAACGATTTTAATGATTTCTAAAAGCACTGTAGACTTTGAAGTCGTGAATGGCACATGGGTCAAAATTGACATCAGGATTTAAAAGTGATCTTGTGAATAATAATAATTTCCCAGTGTATTTTACGAAAAAACGCATGTATTTGAGCAGGTGATGGCGACTTTGAGAATTTATTCCAGGTCTTCATTATATAATGTGGTAAAATTAGTTATTGTAATTGATCAGCATTGGGAAAAAACATATTTTTCAATTATCAGAGGAATTCTGTTTATTGTATTTGTGCAAGTAGTTTTACAAAGTAAGAAGAAAGCATAATAAAACAGATAGGAAAGTTAAAGATACAACGAAGATGATCTGGAGCCTTCAAAATTTATTCATCGACGTATTTTTCATACAAATTTACAATATTTGTACTCTTTTTCTCCTTACTGATCACATATTTACTGGTTTTCGTTCCATTGTATATAACGTGATAAGCTGAGATTTTCCATTTCGTTTTGCATTCCACCATTCGATATTTTCTTCTTAGGTAATATCTAAGAGATTTGTTTTCAATAAAGAAAATGTAAAATATTATTATGTAAAATATATTACGTAAAATATTATTGAATTGCTCATCCTTAGATCGTATACAAACACAGTTGGTAAGTGTTTTGCACATGGTATTACCTTATAATTTGATTGTGAAATAAACCAGTCAAATAAAACTTAATGTGACTTTGGCTTTTCCATCTTTTCTTAACTTAGAACCATCTTGTCCACTTGTTGAAATAAAACTCTCAGTTAATAACTCCATATCTCTTTAATTATTTGATTCATCTAATTACAAATAACAATTAGTGAAAGTGTTGACCATAAATTTTACATTACACAACCTTTCTACAAAAAATTGATATTCGAATTCTGAACATACACAATATAGACACCATATTCTTTTGTTTTTAAAAGCACAGCAAATACTAAATAACATAATATGTATAAATTATTCAGCAATTCATATTATCTCGAGGTCGAAAGAGATGCATTACATAAATCATGCATTCATGTTCGATGTATTTACAAATAGGACATTGTGTCCTTATACTATATTAATATCAAAACTACTCCAATTTACCATAATTTTAAAAATACATCGTCCAAATCGAGTACATATTGTATAATTCGTTGATAGTTCATTATAAACTTAACAACAGCATTTTACCGTCGCAGTAATAACACAATTAGCTCCGTGTATAATATAAAGACTAAGTAAAACAATTTTTCAAAGTGTAATTGTATTTGATGCAACATATAATGTATATACCAAATACTCTCCTTATGCATCAAGTAATGAACAGAATCAATCAACTTCATGAAGTCCAATTACTCGTCCAGAAAATCAAACCTTCCATAAAATTTCAGTAAATTAATCCAGGTACTAAATCAGACGAAAACTTAATCTGAAAAATCGATTATATATATATATATATATATATATATATATATATATATATATATATATATATATATATATATATATACATATATATATACAAGTATATATAAAGGAAGAAATGTTTTTTAACTTTACACTTTCTACTTTATATTTGCACATAAATATATATTTCTTGGGGGGTATTGTCCTGGGGGGGGGGGGTTGTCTGGAGGGAATTGTCCGGGGGAATAGGCCGTGGGGAATTGTCCAGGGGGCGGGGATTGTCTTAGAATCAAAATATGAGTTTTATCAACGATTCTCTGTAAAAATGATATAAAAGCGTAACCAAGCATGTTGCATTATCAAAGGGATAACAACTCCTCGTATGAGATCTATATTTCACAATAAAAACATTGTGGACAACTCATAGAAATATAATATATTCTGTTTTACCGCAAAACAGCAGTTATAGCTATTATTCTGATATATGAACTTGCCTTTTAGACCACGTTACCTCCATTGATGACTATACTTTTTATAAACTTTTAAGAAATAATAACAAAAAAAAGTTTTTAGAAAAAAAAAAAAAAAAACAGGGACTAACTCTGAATGTAAACATGGATTCATTAACAATTGGTAAGTATGGGAAAATTGCTGATTACTCCAGGAAAATTCATTATATGGCCAGAACGAAGAGTTATTATCCCTTTAATAGTACATAGTTATCTATGAAGATACTAATATTTGTCATGACTAAAACAATGAGTCATTTTAATAAATTCTTAGATTTGGCGCACTCGTATTGACAATGATAATACATAAAATCTTACATCAATATCCGATATCATCAAAGTAAGAATAAACAAAACCCAATCATAACGTCGTTAAAATGTTGTAACATATTCTACTGAAAATTCGTCCCGACCCCCCCCCCCCAAAAAAAAAATAATAATTTGGCACTACACATGTAGAAAATCAAGTCAACTTCAAACTGAATTTAAAAAAATATGTATTCATTGCAAATTATTCGAACTGAATATAAAAAAGTGAAAAGTGCAAGTCGGTTAGCGGGTTCAATATGCAAAAAAAAAAAAAAAAAAAAAAAAAAGGAGAAAGAGAGTCTTAATTGAGCGTTTTGAAATGGTTGTCGTTTGTCGTGTTATTTGTAATTGTAGGTACAAAACACATTTAGTACAAAGAAAAAAATATAAGAAAAATGAGAATAATCAAAACATTTTGCAACATGTAGACAAGAAATGGAGTTGGATATGTGATACTAAGTATATTGGCTTATAACATGTGTCACTATGGTATAGGCTATAGCAATCACTAATACCGTTGACATGTACCTTTCAGCAAAGACACTAAAAATGCAAATTGACCTTGATACATAGGCCAAATATCATCACGAGCAATATCCCTAAAACCCAAATGAAATCCTGACCACTCTTTCAGATAAATTTACTGTAGGAATTTTTTTGCCTGTAAGAAGAAAATCTGCATTCGGTTTTAAATTTAAGGATACACTAAAAACATTGCTCCCATTTGTGGAAATATCTACCGCAGCAAACCTACAATAACAGAATGAAGCTTTGTCAGAGTTGTTTTGGCAACTTGCCACTCGGTGTGGGAGACAAAATACTGTCTCTTTTTATCTCCGGTTACAATTTGTTGATTTAAATCTAAGAAAGGACATTCAAAATACACAGCATCGCCTATACCAAATAGTTTTGAAATTGTTTGAATTTTATTGTACACATGTTTGAAAAATATCCATGCCTTGTCTCTACACGTATATCCTGTAAAGTTACTAATCTTTCCCAAGTTAGATTTTGAAAACGTAAATAAAAATGAAAAAACATTGCCGGTAAAAAAGGCAAAATAAATGAGCCGAACAATAATATACTCGCATATAAATTTACTATATTCTCGAGAAAATAAGATTTGGTGCAAAAATCACGTATTCCAATACCGTTGAGACATACCAAACTTTGCTCCCCGGGTATACATATTGCCTAGATGAAAGGATCGCAACATCCTAACATCAAAGGAATATAAGTTGTTTGACCTTTTAGTTTAAAGACGATAACATGATTCTAAATAAACAACACACTATTTGGTATGCAGTGACATTTCTTAAGTTGATTATGCCTTGTATAGAAGTCGTGTTCGCCATTTTAGATGATAGAATATCTACAGGTATGTATATAATTACAAATTCTAAATATAATTTTGGTAACACACGGAATTGATCAAATGAAACAATTGGGCCATTTTTTGCTAGGTTGTTTTCTGAAATGTACACTAAAGTGTGTTTTGGAATTACAGCCCTATCACATATCCAAATAGCAAAACTGCACTGTAGCAATATCCCCAATCGCAAAAGTTCGCAATGTCCACATTGCAGATGATAAATACATATAATACTTCGATCTTAAAGCGAACTGTATCAGTATAACCTTAGTTATAGGGTAGCCATTCATGTTTACAAATAGATGACATTTGACTCTAAGATATCAATTGAATCCTGCTCCTTGCGACAGGCATTAAGTCATTGATAGCAGTTTGCGTGCACGCTACTTTTGTAAAGACTTTTTAAATATTGCTTCGTCGCGCTTAAGAATTTACAAGTATTTGAGACGCCATATTTCAACACGGGCGCAGACACATGCACCGGAAGCAACTTGTACAGGCACCAGGCTGGCATAAGCAATTTTCTCGCCGTCTGAGGATTTACTGCATTGGTGTAACACGAGGCCAAAATATCATTCACGATGATGGTACCGCTCATGGTGTGAGGGCAAAAGGCTCCAGTGACCTTCTTTGTGCCTGTTGACACAATTTCATCCATAAATATGGTAGTAGTCTCATGGTGATAAACGAACACCACATCTCCAACTCGGATATCACGGGCGGCTTTCAGGGGAAATGGGAATGATGTAGAGTTAGAGAGAGTGTGGATATAATGACCATAAGAGAGGAGAAGGCGTTGTCCAGTTGCTGTCTCCAGGTGTACATATATAGTCTGACAAATTCCGTCCGCGTGACTGAAGCAGAAAATTTCCTCGAAGCCGACGGAACCATCTCCCCTTAGACAAAGCACCTTGTCACCGGGAGATAGTTTGGCCATTGGTGTGACTGACCCATCGCTGAGTCGCACAGTGGATGAGCCATCAAAACACCAGTAATTTGATATTAAATGTGCCTCGACCTCTTTAACTAACTTGTTTTGTATAGCATCATGACTTAGGTAAGGGTGTTTCTTTATCAGTTCTTGTCTTCTCTTGCTTGCTTGGTGGATCGCTTCATGTGAGAATTGCTCACCCTTATGAGCTCTTGAAATGTCATCAACGTGGTGAATGATGGCTTTGATGTACTCTCTACGCTCTCTCTCGTCTTGCGTGACGCTGTTGATGAACACCAACCTGTCACCGGCCTTCTGAAGAATCACCTTCATTTTGGCAGGAAGATTGTTTCTGAAACTTTCTGTTGACTCTCCGTTGTTCTCAAGTTCGTCCTTGTGAGTAGCGACAACGACCATGTATTCAAAAATGACTTCCGAAAACACTGTACCTAACTGGATCATTTCCCTCACATCTTCTGGAGACGGTAGTTGGTTGCAGGGAATGACAAACAGGAACGCATCGATACCTTCATCGCCTTCGAGCAAGCTAATGCAATTTGCCAACTTCTGTATGGTCTTAGACACTTTGTTTAACCATGATGTCTCTAAGAAACTCGGAGTATCAATAATGCGTAAGTCGCGGCCACCCACATTGGCACAGTGTGATGATACGTCTTTCGTTATTCTGTCCGGAGCGAAACCTGCTCGGAAAATTCCTTCCTTTTCGACCATCATATTACAGGTGGAGCTCTTTCCGGCTCCCAGACTCCCTACGACAACGATGTTAGTGTGCATCCCCAAAGCAAAGGCTGCTGGTAGTTTTTCGTAAGTTTCTGTCTCCTGTAATAGATCGTTACCAGTCTTTTTAAAATCACAATGCGTTTATTTCCATAAAGGTAGCAGAATCTTGAAAGACTGTCCTTACTAATGCCAGGAAAAATCCAGCAATATTGATTTAATGCCTCCTTATCGGTGATTACAAAATATAACACTTTACTTTTATATGAAGAGGGCTTAATGACATATTTTGAAATCTGCAAAACGTCTTGGGTGAATAAAATAAAACAGTAGTCTGCTTTTTAGTAATCATTTGTTTCGGTCCTTATTTGTTACGAAGAAACCTGCCGTTGGCCTAGGTTACAGAGACAATTTAAGTTCTGATAAATTTGTTAACTGAATCACGCGTAGGTTAATTATGTGTAAATTAGCAGTTACCTGCCCCTAAATGTAATACTTATGTCTGGTGGCCTCACAGAAGTATAGCTTAAACGTTTGGAAATTAAGAACAGCAGTCGTTTTAAAAATACTGACTGGAGTAGCGCTCTGTTAAATTGATATCTACTAACGTTTTTATACATGTAAAATGTCCAATAATTTGTATTTAAATGATACCTCAACAACGTGTTCTAAAATGCAATGTTGACTATCATCTGTCATTTTCAAAGCGTCCATGGTTACCCCTCCCCCCAATACTACCCCGTTATAAAGAATGTCATACTGAGAATGAACAATTTGGGAAATTATGCCTTTGAACACCACGGAGAGGTATCCTATAGGATTATACAGGATTGCACAGTGAAAATAGAAAAAGCCAGAGATAGTAAAATGCCCACCAATATATTTAAAGACATATCTGTAAATATCTTGTGAAAAATAGATACATAATCTCACTCATCCAGTTATCCCCTTGATGAACGTACTGGCATTTTTAATTATCCTCCTCCCTCAATCACGTTACCTGCCTTTAATTGAGGTGTATCCAAAGACAGAGGTGGGTAAGTATTATTATACTTATCCAGATATCCGTGTGATGAACTATCTTTCAGTTTTAATTGTATCACCATGACCCCCCTGACATACGACTTACGAAACTTGTTTTCTTATTCTGGTTTTATTATTATTATTTATATAATTACCCGCTCTTTAGAAAACTCACTAACGTCAAATGAAATGCAGAAAAAAAAGTTTTTTTATAGAAATTTTCATAAAATGGTAGTATTTGTTTGATTAAAAATGGCATGTTATGGCAAATTTGCAAATTTTTCATCTATATAATCTATAAACTGAGACTAATCAAAGGTTTTTTAAAGGCACAAGCGGGCTCCCTGAATCTTATAATTAATAGACAATCCTTTTGTTTTTATTTTATTTTCTTTCTTCTTTCTTATATCCAGTAAAATGTTCACGTTATATAACTCAAAACATTGAGATAGAGAGAGAGGGGTAGAGGATAAGATTATTCATGTTGATATACAGTTGGGGAATTTAGCTCACTTAAACGATGTCTTTGAGAGAGAGAGAGAGAGAGAGATGACATGGAGGACGAGAGTACTTACATGTGCCTTGATACATCGCTGGGTCATTTGCTTCACTTTACCGATGCATCTCCTTAGACCAACAGCAGCAGGGTTGAATTCCGTGTACGCTGCCTCTAAATACAGGACGATTTCTTTATTTTGCGCATGGTCAGCCTTTCTGTGAGTAAGCCCCTGTATATTTTCTGTGAATGTGTCTCGTAAACTTTCGAGATCCTCCTCAAGCTTAATTATAGCATAGGGAAGGTCTTGGACCGGAGTTTGGTGATCTTGGAAGAAGGTGCGAAGGAACCCCAAAGCAGAACAAATGTCGTCATACCTGTCTTCCAGATCTTTAATCAGGTTCCCCAGTCTGTTTTCGAATTCATACGGCTCAACAGAATTATCAATTTCGGATAAAGGAGTAATTTTGGCCAGCATCGGCTTGCCTTTGCCGCCATTTTGTTCCTCGACTTTTTCTATGAAGCGATTTATCAGCTTCTGCAAATTGCTAAGATCACTTGATTTTGTTTCGTGGACGTCGTACTGCATTTCTGAAACACTCGAGTCCACGTGCACTGTGCATTCCTGAGTATTTTTCAAGTAATCTTCAATGTTATTCAGTTTACTGTTAGCACTTACATCGGAGCCATATTCTTTAAATTTGAACTCTGCGTTTGCTCCCATGTCCCGTTCAAAGTTTACCTTCGCCTTCCGACTGTTCACGCGCGCTGTTATGTCAATGGTCAGATAGCCACCGTAGGCTAAAGATGAAACATAATGTGTAGGATGAACCCCAGGTTTTCGTCTCACACTTCCGCGTCTTCGGTCGTTCAGGCGCTTAATTCCCTGAGAGACAATAATAATAATAATAATAATAATAATAATAATAATAATAATAATAATAAAATAAAATGAAAAATAAATAAATAAATAATAATAACTATTATTATTATTATTATTAATTTCCCCGATATGGAGCAAAAATTCATTCTCACCAGTACGAATTATACACGGAATAAGCGCAAAAGCATGGATTGAAAAGTTAACTGTAATACACTACTGTGATTCACAACGCTGATGTTCGTAAAACATTTTTTTGCAAATTACAATTGAACGTTACTATTTTCATGTTTTAGATTATTTTATTCAAATAGTTATGTAATAAACAGTTAACTGATTAATCGATTATAATATTCTTAAACGTTCTCACTTTTCTCATTCATATCTAATCAATTATTTCCTTATTCATTTATCCATGCATTAATTTATTCATTTGTTCATTTTTCATCTATTTGCGAATTGATTAAATCTGCAGTAATTTGACTGCATCTGGTAAAATCTCCTTTTCAAAGAAATGTTTGAGCTGACGAAAATAACATGAAGTGAAAAGGCAGCTTATTGTAAAAATATACAAAATGTTTGAGAAACCGTGTTTTGTGAAAAATCCTTGAACAGACAACTTAGTCAACGATCAATCGGACAAGCCTGTAAAATGTCACTATTTAAACGTTGAGGTGGGATTGGCGAAAGGATAAAAAGATATTGAAAGTGCTAGGTTACTAACAAATTTAAATGTATCATGAGGACATAAAGATGGGCATTACTTTGGCCCATCATATATATATATGTGTTAATTGGTGAAGCGGGTAAGGGGGGATACGGGGTTCCTCGAGCCTAAGATAAAGGCACGTAAGCAGATTTAATAAATCTTTTTTGAAAGCTTTGATGGTAATCATTTAATGAGCTTGTACATGTATTTTCTAGCGTAGAAATAATATCCAATCAGAGACCAATAAATGAAGAAGCAAGTAGACAACCACATAAATCAATAAATTAAATTAAATTAAATTAAAAAGACCAAAAAAAGAAAAAAAAAAAGACTCACAGTTTGTATACGAATAGACAGGCGCAATGTGGTGACATCATCCTCCGTTGTGGTATTCCCACTTCCTTTCCAGCTTGCACTTGTTCCTGTCTCAGCCTTTACCCCAATGTTTACACCAGGAATAGTCAAATCGAAAGCTTTTGCCTTGAGCCTCACAAAACCCTCACTGCTGCTGGTCTGAATATCGCGCTCGGTTAAGTGCCCGGCAAACTGGCGAATTTTTATATCCCGATCTTTAGTAAAATCCAAGCTATCCTCTTCTATGCCCTCAATTATGGCATGTGTTTTTTCCATGGTATCAAAGTTGTATCCATCTCCTATTTGCAAGTCAGCGTGGCACTTAATCCAGTGTGGATCGGTGGAATTCATGGTGCAGTCTACCTGTGCTAGTTTACGCCCCAATAGACTAAACTGTCTGGATTATGTTCATGTGTGTGTGAAGTCTTTTCTGCTAGCAGCGTGACAGTTTTGAAAGTTTTACTTTCGCCAACGTTAACCAGATCAAAACGCTACCCTGTCCTCTCTTTCAAAGTATTTTTCAAAACGCTACCCTGCTGAGTTTAAAGTAAATGTTTCAATGCAGAGTATAGTTCATGAGCATCGTATGTGTTTGGTAACGACGGCTTCCTTCCTTGCTGTACGCTGTGCGAGTACCTAAAAGGGCGTAAGTTAAGGCTGGCTGGGCGGTTGTAACCTCGTGTCGCTGATATGCAAATCAATGACACCGAGAAGGTCAAGAGCTCAGGGAGTATATCATAACATCATGTTTTGCAACTAATATAAGCAATGTGGCAAAGGTTTGTCGTCCGACAGTCAGAAGGGCCTGAACGGAGCATATTCTTCTTTTTGGCATGATTCATCAAAAAAGTATGTCATTGAGTGATAAAAATATTCAGTCTTTTCTTGTGATATATTTTGGTCAATAATATCAAATCTGACATAAGATGTCATTCAAAAGAAAAGAAACGGTCAAGGTCCCCAATTCATTAGAGAAACATACAACGATGTTTTGCTGTTTACAGTGGGTTCCTCGGAGGTTGTCTTGCATTCAGACCCGCAAAAAGCAATTTGGTGTTCGCTAAGGGCCTTGAAAAATGCGTTTTGTTGGGTGGCAATTTACACTTCATTCTGAACGGACTGGGTGCATGGTTTTTGTTTAGTTGCAGCAGCATACCCCGAAAGACAGTGGGTCCCTTACCCTGGTGGTAAGATTCCAATTCATTGGGTATGGCCTCCGTGTGGGTACAACAGTCAGGGCATTACTCCATAAAACTGTGTGGACCGTTTCGTTTGGCGGAATTATCTGTCTGGCAATGTCTGTCTTTTTCGAGCCATTCTGCCACAGATTAACAAATTTGTAAAGCACTGCATAACTCATTTTACACACTGCAAAACTGATCACTTACATGCAAAATTTCAAATTCTTCTTTGCAATAGTTGCCGACATATGGATACTTTCTTGACAGAACCATGCTTTGCCAAAGCCAAGCTTTGATCCGCCCAAAGGAGCACCACCCAATTAAATCACTATATATATATATATATATATATATATATATATATATATATATATATATATATATATATATATAATTTTTTTAAAGTGCCATGGTATAACAATCTGAGAGACATTCCTAAAAAAACAGTCAGTTAATGGCCCAGTTAAAGATTTTTTTTTAATTGGACTTGGGCCAGTAACATTTGGTTCGGGCCAGTAAATTCACAGACCCTGCTGGCCTGGAAGGCCAGTAATTTGAAAAGTATTTGTCACGAACTGGTATAAGAAAGTCAGATGAAAAAAAAAAATATAATTATTTTTTATTTGCACTGTTGAAAAAAAGCTTGCCAACATAGACTGCATAAACTGGAAAACGTTAGCTACTTAACCAGGCGTGTTTAAGAAATGTAAAACCAGAATTCACAAGTGTGTTGCATGCTGTGGCGCTGCCTCCATTGATGTTTATTTAATTTTTATGTATTATAAACAGTGGATGTGAAAATCTATCCTAAAAGAAAAAAATACTTTCACGACTGAGATATTTAAAACCAGAATTCACAAGGCCTTGGTTCTGCCACAACCTATGATTAATGCTGGAGAGTCTATCCATATATGCATTAATATTACAGAATATTCTAAAACATATCAACTAAACATACCAGTAGTGATATTTTAGACAGTTGCCCTGACATTCATAAGTAATCGCTGTAGCGATTATCTTGATAACCATGTGTGAAATCGAACACAGTTTACGTTAACCCTTTATCGGTTGAACGTTGAACTGAAACTTCTAATCTGTTTCTTAGGCCTAAAACTGACTCTGCCTACGACTCACTGTTTTCTACATATAATCCAAGTATAATCACATGAGGGATGCAGGATAACCTTCTTTGGAACCAAATTTCAAACACTATTGTAATTGCGATTGTTACTTGCTTGACTGGAGAGCAAGAGTTGGGATGCTGAGAATATTAAGGGACAATTATGCTTTTAATGGTCATAAGAGTGCGATCTGTGCAGAGATAAAATTGATAAAGCTGTTATTAAGAAGAAATAAAGAGTGCACATACTGAATGCTGTTTCTTATTCCTGCGTGAAAAGCAGGATGACATTTTGAAAGTGAATGGAAAGTGTGATGGTGGTTATTATTTGTTCCTCTCTTGTTCAAGTGCCATTTCTGTTCATTTCAATTAATCAGATTATTTATAATTGCTTTTTAAGTGCAAAATTGCAGAAGTTAAAAATTGCTTTGTAATATTTCAATCGATCGTGTCATTTGGACATCTGTATAGCACAAAATTGCAGTAGCTCAACACAGAAATGATAAATAAATGCATAACACTTGCAGAAGTTTGATGTATTATTCAAGTGAAAAGTTAAATAGAAATTACTTCGACAGAGTATAGTTTTTCGACAAAAAAAAAAAAAAAAAAAAAAAGTAAGGGGCCGAAATGGCGTTATGCACTGGTATGACACAGTATTCAAATGTGTTGCTGTAAACGACCGTGTCCACATAAAAAAGAAAATATCAGTTCAAATATCATTTTTCGGGAAATATAAATGGCGCTCTTTTTTCTTTGAGTAATACTCTTTGAGATTTTATTGTGGCATTCGGTCGCAGTTTTGTTGCAAAATATGCGTTCATATGCACCGTTTACTCTGCTGTTATGCTTGTTACAGTGCAAATAGATTGTGAATAAGATATTGCACAAACAATAATTTAAATAGTATTTCAGTGCGTACATATTTTACATCTGTGACCATCTCATGGAAAAACTGAGTCTCTGACTGGGTCTCGGGAGAGCGTCACAACCCTCCAATTACCTGGTTTCCATATTTCCGTTTAAAATGTTCAGAAGACTGAGCAATTTTAATAAAACAGGAACTGTTTAAAACTTTAAAGTCTTTTTTTATTTTAATTTTAAATGGTATAAAACATAATCTAATATCGGGAGCAGGCTTAGTAACGGCTGGTAAAGTGGAGAAAAAACTACTGTCTATTCTAAAGTACATTTCAGACAGGATAACTGTAGAATAGCCACTAAATTTACAAGCCTTTTTTACTCAACCCATTTTTTCCACGAATTAATGATTTGTAAATCGGATCCCACAAACAGCTATATCGTTGATATAGTCCAAGTTAATTGTGTAATTCTGATCACAAGGAGACATCTGTATTTAGATATTCTTAAAAAACTTGAGGAACTACATGTATCTTCATGGAGGAATTCAAAGTTAATCTATATATGTAGGTTTTGTAAAAATGGAGAGAAAGAGAGATTAACGTTCCAAGTGAGACGTTCCAATTCATACACTTCATATATATATATTCATTTACCAGTGTCATTTCCACCAGGACACCATGGAATAACCCTCAATATCTCCCCTCAGTGTAGTCTGTGCATCTCAAGTGCGTTTGTTACCAAGCCAGTGGGCTATATTTAAAACTGATGATATCAGGAGTTCTTGGAAGTGATGCAAAGGTTTCGTCTAAATACACCATTTGCAAATAAAGATATCCCAGCTCCAATCACATGCTCTTTTATTAACTAACGATTGCCTGACAGGTGTGCATTGATATAAACAGTAATTTTTGTTCCAGATACTATATCTAATATGAGCAGTGGTACAGAAAATACACCACATCGGTGAAGATATCTATGTTATTGGAAATGAATAAATAAATAAAACGTTTATATATACTCTTCAGGTCTTTTCAGTTTTATGGCCTTTCTCTGCCCCTGTGGAAAATACAGTGAAACTTCGGTTTTGAGGGAGGAACATGTTATAAATTAGAATAAATAAAATAAAATAATGTAGATTTTACCGGTATTTTTTTCTTTATCAAAAATCATGTAAGAAATGATATATTTCATTCAAATTATTTGAAAAATAAAAATACAAGGGATTGGGGTTTGACAACATATTTTACTAAGGGTGCAGTTAAAGTGCAACTGGTTACTGCAAATACAAGTAAGAAGAAGAAGAAAAAGAAAAAAAATATATATATATATATATATAACGCATGGATCTTCAACAGGCTTTGCAGAGTTCATTTTGGTATTTTAACACTTGCTGTCCACTTCGTTTACTAAACGTCTCTTATGAATTCTAATCAATTGTTGAAAGCTGCCTCGTCTCTGTTGAAGTTCTGTTATCAACCAGATGACTGCTATCAGATCACTTCATGTACAAGGTCAAGCAAGGTCACACGCTAGCCGCTAGCTTGTCTGGGACCAGATACAGTTATCATTCTACATATTTATTCTTCGAGTTCCAGTTTACTTAAACAGCAGGAACAAATTATTTTCACCCAGTGGGAAAAGCTAATTTTAATTTAGCAATATTTAAGTGTTAATTATTATTATTATTATTATTATTATTATTATTATTATTATTATTAAACATATATACCTTTAAATGTATTTTCATTTTTAGTTTTAAGTTTAATTTACTTAACAAGCAATTTTTGCAAATAATAATAATAATAATAATAATAAACAAAGTAATTAATGAGGAGACATTTTACTTACCGACAAGAAATGACATCTGGGACATCCTGGCTAATACCCCCGTCACACTAGAGGCAGAATGAGCAAGAATGCCGTCGGAAAGACAATTCTCTGTGCATTACTGGATATTTAAAGAGCATTCTAAAAATTCCGAGTGCATTTCAAATATTATTACCCATTCTTGTGGTCGGCCCGAATGTTAAAAACTTTTGAAGTGCATTCCAAGTGGAAAATTATTGAATGGCATTTGATTAGTATTCTTGCTACACTATGACTGCATTTTAAATATTCTCACGGCATTCTGGCAACATTCGAAACATTCTGATCACATTCGAGGGATATTCGAACTGGCACATTACTTAAGGCCCCCGTCACACTTTTTTGGAACCAGCAAGAATCAAGCAGAACCAGCCGTAATGGATTAATTGAAAAAATTCGTGCCATAATTGGGAGGGAATTTCAAATTGGCCTAAAATATTACGGCTTTGTAGGAATGCCTCTGGAATACTTAGAATGCACATCGAACTCGCCTGGAATGATTCTTGCGCATTCCAGATATATCACCTCTCAAATGCAGCTCGAATGTAGTTGGAATACTGTTAGAATATTGCGAATGTTGTTAGAATGCAGGCAGAATGTTCCGAATGAAATTCACATGCCGTACGGGTGTGGTTTGACTATACTGGCCGAACAGGCTGACGTATGTAAGAAGGTGCCTCGAATGATATACGAAGCGAACTAAATGCAGTCAAAATTCTCCCGGTATGGCTGCCAATGATGGTTTGAAATATAAAGAATTCAAGCAGAATGCAACTGAAATACCTAAAATACTTGAAATTACTTTCAAACATGTTTGGAATGTAACACGATGCCCAGAGTGTATAAATAACGCCACTGGAATGGAAACTGATCAGGATGTTTCGAATGCTGTCGGAATACCGTCAGAATATTTAGAATGCAGTCAGAGTGCACTTAGAAAACTGTTCAAATGCCATTCGAAATTTTCCACTTGGAATACACTTCGAAAGTTTTTGACAAGAGTAAAACATATATATATATAAAACGTATTTTCTATATTAAACAAACTTTACCTGCATAACAATCACTGCTTCCATATTATGGACACTGTAATCTAGCATAGAGCTTAACCTTTGGGAGTTTACAGGGAAATATCAACAAGTGTGCTTTATGTAATCTCATTTAATGGTCACTTAATTAGGCAAATGCCAACTCTGAACTTAGCTTAGTGATTCCCAAGGGAAATTTACAGACTGACACTCTTAAAGGTCCTCAGGCCCATAAGTTACACCTTAAGAAAAGCACAAAACAATAATGCACACAGTAGGAGACTACCAATTAATACATTATGTTTAACTGCACAGTCAACATCAAATTTTAATTATGCCCAACAGGTTACACCGATGAACGTAAAAGCATAATCAGGCTCATCAGAGTTCAAATTTACACTTAGAAAGTGCAAGAATGAGAAAAATGAAAATTTCACCCCCCCCCCCCAAAAAAAGCATAAACTTAATAAAAAGTATAAGCCAATAGAGTTTTATTTCCATAACGTTAATGGTGGCAGTGCACAAAGTTTTTGTCAATTTTGATGCAACATTACATAATGATTAACTGTATAACTACCACCAATTTTCAAATGTCTTCTATTAAAAACATGGACATTAAGAAAATTTATTACCACTGGACTTCATGCCCAAGGGAGCTGTAAGTCCCACATTGCTAATTCCAATATGTAAAATATAAAAATGTTCACAAAGAAACTGTATAACTCATGGATGCAGTGCCCAAAATAGGGTTTTGTTCAATTTTGATGCAATACTACACAATGCTTAAAGCAATAATAACTCTTCCTTTGAGATTCAAAATTCCGCATGAAATACATTGTAAACAACGCATGGAAATATATTCTATTGTATTTTACCACTGAAACGGCCGTTATTGTAGTAAAACTAAAATCTGTACTTGTCAATAGGGCTTTCGAGCCTTTCTTCCCAGTCATCAAGGCACTCGTTGCTAATGACGTAATGGTGTCACGCGGATTCTCGCGTTCATTCGAGACCAAAATAACATGGCGCCAAACGCATTAATGCAGACGCAGACGTAAGTTGCGAGTTTTTGTACAGTGCGTTGGATAACGAAAAGCCCAGAATGGCACACATTGTGGATATAAATGCATTTTTAACAAAAAGACGAATATATCTCATGAATCTTATATAGTGTTGTTGTTGTCTGCTTTTCCCGCGGTTTTAAGTTTAAGTAGGTCACCAGTGACTTTGCAAAGTCAGAGAGAGCTCCGTCAGTTAAAATCTCTTAAGAGATTTTAACAAAAAAACGTACGTTTAGGAAAAAAACCCCTGGATTAACTTTGAATGCAGGAATGGGGTCGTTGACCATTGGTAAGTACGGGAAAATTGCCGTTTTTTCCAGGAAAATCCAATTTTTGGCCAAAACGAAGAGTTATTATGACTTTAACAGCATAAAAACCATCAAAATTTTAATAATAAAATAGAAGTACCGTGGATATTTAAAAAATGTAACTAGCCCATAGAGTTCAGAGTCACATTTTGAATTTTTTTTTGATTTGAATGACTTTATTGAGTACAAGATTATAAAGAGCACAGAAAAACAACTTACAACTTATACTACGGTATCACTTTAAAATAACGCAAAATTAGATTGTACCCAAAAGGGTTTGACTAAAGGGTCAATGACCCATGAATGGACACACCCCAAACATATACAAATAATAAAAACAACCCTACTTAGTACTAAAAACGACACTGTGAACATCTAAAAACGACAATGCGTACATCTGCAACGACCCACCCAAGTGCAAACGTTCTCGGGGTTAAAGCGCTCCGCCAGAAGAGCACCATAGTGCTCTCTGACGGATCGTCTAAACTTTGATCTACCAGCCCTTGAACGAGTGCAAATGGGAAGGGTGTTCCAGATGGGAACAACACGATTGAAATAAGACCGGCAAAACGTTTCGGTTCTACAGAAGTTGGCACTAAATATGAATGATAACATGATCTCCCCTTCTTTCTTTAAAATACAAATACTTCGAATGTTCAAGGTCAGCCCTGCCAATAAAACAACTATGCAGGATGGTAACGTCTAGAATTTCTCTTCTTTAAGCTAAATACAGTAAGTTTAAAGCAATTAGTCTTTCTTTATAATTCATTCGGTTACCCAGAATATATCTTGTCCCTGCACCCTTTTTAGTTTTATAAAATTCAATTATTAAATAAAATTTTATTAAGTTTAATTAAACTCAAGCTTTGAGCGTACTAACGAATCCAAAAGAGGCTGCATTAACCTTGGGTTCCTATTTCTATCAAACACTCGCCTAATAGTTGCCCATGTCTGATTTGCACTCTTAACAATGTTATTTATATGTGAATTAAAAGTAAGCTCGCTGCTAACGGTAACTCCTAAATCCCTTACTTCATGTATCTTTGTCAACCCATGTCCAAATGTAAACAAGAGATAACTGTATTGAAAAGAGTTGTTTTCCATTTTCAACACCTATTTTTACATAAAGCAAAATAATCTATTTACTGTCATTCTATATGATCAATTTAAAAAAAATGTTATCAAAGGCAACATATCAATGGAACAGTTTTAAATGTCCAACTTGCTCCATTCTGAGATTCTTAACTTAGTGAAAGATGGAATCTGACAAACTGCAATGATATGAGTTCATTTCCCTATTTGATACTTTATTACAGAATGCACGATAACAGGTTTACTGTCATTTTTATATAATCAACATACAATATTGTTAAGAAGCAGAAAATGTCAAAACAACACTTTTACATATGTAATTAGTACCATAATTAGACTGTTAACATGCCTGAGACATAAATCTGATGAAAAACCTCTTGCATAAAAAGGCTAATAACTTCATCAAAACTAAACTGATCAAGCTTATTTTCAAAACTTGATCTGTATACTAGTCAGACTGATCACTCCTGTGAGTTGCAAGACATAAGGCTGATTGGTTTTCCTTAAAATGCAGTGTTGCATATATGCTGAATAATGAAAAAAAAAAAAAAAACAGCATAACTTTTGTAAAATGGTCCAATCAAGCTGATTTTCAAATTTGACCTAAGTATTATGAATGTTAATCAGTTCTGTAAGTTTCAATCCAAAAGTTTCAATCCAAAAGGAAAAACGTTTTTTTCACTTATCCTGTTATCGGTGTTATAAAAATGCTTTAAAAAAATAATAAAAAAAAAAAAAACAGCATAACTTCCATAAAAACTGCCCGTTCATGCTGATTTTCAAACGTGACCCACGTATTATGAATAAATAAAAATGGTTTTCCACTTATGTTTTTTACTGTCATTTTTATATAATCAACAAATAATATTGTTAAGAAACAGAAAATGTCAAAACAGCACTTTTACATATCTAATTAGTTCATATTTAGACTGTTAACATGCCTGAGACATATATCTGAAGAAAAACCACTTACTCGACCTCAAAAAAATTAAGGACGTACAAAACAATTAGAAAATCTTATGAATGTGAAAATTACATCAAAATTAGTGTCTCCTCATTAAATATCAAAACACTGGCAAAAATTAGACTAAATGACCACGACCTACGAAAAGAAAGGGGCGATACACAAACCCTAAAACTCCACTTGATGAGAAAAAGTAAAGCTTGCAACTGTGAAGAGGATGAAAAACATTTCCTCACGGAATGTACAAGATACACTGTTGAAAGGCAACGAATGCATGATGAACTACTGAAAATCAGTGTAGTGGGTCTAGCTAGATGACAGTGATCAGATATTGTCAATTCTCCTTAATCCACCCTGTCATAAAAGTCTCAAAGTAATAGCAGAATTTGTAAAGACTGCTGTTAAAATACATAGTTCACCTGAAATCTGGTACGTCACAGACACTCATTGTCAATAATGTTGTGAGTAGTTTAATCAATCAATCTTATAGCATAATTTGCATTAACACATGTTTAATTTTACATACTATACATATGTAAACATATATTATTGTATATCCATATATATTGTAGTAAATATTGTAGCCTGCAATTGTATTCATGTCATTTAGTGCTCAATAAACTTATTATTATATTATCATTACTTATCGTGTTATCGGTGCTGCATATTGCTGAAAAAAGTGAAAAAAACAGCATAACTTCCCTAGAAATGACCCGATCATGCTGATTTTCGAACTTCACCTGCGTATTATGAATATTCCTCAATTCTGTAAGTCTCAAACCTATAGAAAAAAAAATTGATCACAACAAATCCTGTAGAAACTAGTTCACAGGCCTAAACATATGTAAGCATATTGCGTATGTTTTATACATTTACTTGAGCACACGCACGGGCATACACGTTTCTAAACATTAAAAAGGCGTACACAAATACTATGCTAAAATAGCAAAGGACAAAACGTATATTGATAATAATCATTTTATTTTACTTTTTACTTATCAAAACTTACAGAATTGAGGAATATTCATAATACGCAGGTGAAGTTCGAAAATCAGCATGATCAGGTCATTTCTAGGGAAGTTATGCTGTTTTTTCACTTTTTTCAGCAATATGCAGCACCGATAATCAGTTTCAGATGAGGATTTAATGTGCTATATAGGGCTTAAGCGTGGGAGGAAAGACAAAGTTAAAACCTACCAACAGCAGGAGGAGCAAAGCGTATATTTCCCCCTCAGCGCCCCCCCCCCTCATAAAAAGGTGACTCTGATATTTCAGAGATCAGTCCCCGTATTTATATGTGAACCCATGTTATTATTTGCTTGAGTCAAATTCCATCCATGATACATTGCTAGCCTACATCCATGTATATACCCAAATATTTTTTTCATCAAATAATTAAGCTTTTGAATATACTGATATAAAATACTATACATTTGATAAACAACGGGATTTTTTTTTCTAATTCAGTTTGTTTGTGTGTTTGTGAGTGTGTGTGCGCGAACGCTTTTATCGAGGGTGGCTTAGAAATGACTGATAAAATGCACTCTGTACACGTTGATAAAATATCATATATGAATCAGCAGACTTAAGTATTCAAATGCGTGAACATTGAACATGAACGACAAGGTGTTCCAAGCATTACCCGCGCTAGTAGCATTTTGGCCAAGAATAATAATATTTCTCAGGTTGTTAGCATGGAACGAGGGGCGAATTCAGGATAATTTGAAGGGGGTCCGCGGATGCGAATCCGAACCCCCCCCCCCAGTCGTGGGGTTCGGTTTGATATTTTAGAGGGCGAACGGTGGCATTTGGTACGGTTTGGAAATGATTCAGCTAGTAAAAATTCTAGTTTCAAGAGCGGTCTAATATTGGTGTATTTTTTCAGAAATTGCAGGGTGGAGGGGAGCAGAACCCCCTTACACTCCATTAAATTCGGCACTGTTATATGGTGTATATATATATATATATATATATATATATATATATATATATATATATATATATATATATATATATATATGCAGATATGCCGATACGTGGTCTTTCGTTTAACGTACTTTTGCTTTCTTTGCTCAATAGGTGTTGGTTATAAAAGCTCATGTCTCTCTTCCATGAAACGTAAATCCACGTGGCTAATATAGGCCCCATCGCTGCCTTGGACCTGATAATGAGCTTGTACCGTTAACGGGGTCGATGGTGTATGCATTGGCGCATGTACTGTAGGAAGCAATACTTTGAAAGGTCACAGACGTAAATAACAAAGATGGCGGAACCTACAGCTGATGGTAAGACACACTAGTCCTATGATAACACATTATCATCACGTAGATTAGTTTTAAATAATTGCATTATTTTTTAATTTGAGCATTACGTTTATCATTTCATACAGTGCGATGTGTTATAATATATCACATAATGATCTAGAAGACAGCGTATGTGCAGTAGGACGATTCATGACAGTGTAATGTTTACATTATATATATATTGAACTAGGACAGGTTTGGGCAAGGTAATTTGTTCGAGTTGCCAGAATATTTGTTCTAGGCAGTGCTTATATTACATTCAGCTAATGGCACGTATATGTTTAACGACGCTTAATGCTATTTAACCAATATCATGTGATTGTGTACACAAATAAGAGTTTAGTGTGTGTGTGTGTGTGTGTGTGTGTGTGTGTTTATAGAGGGGGTTAATGTTTTTCTTTTTTCAAATTTTCTCCCCACCATATTCTCGCTATCTGTAAATCGCTGACTCCTTATTTTGATACCCCTTTTCCTCTCCCTCTTCTCGTTGATGTATTTACCTTGTCTTGCCACGGTAAGACCAGAAAAAAGCGTTAAGTTGATAAACGAGGTGATTTTCTCTGTAAATTGACCCGGTAGACGAAAATTATTTGTCTTATACTCATTAGATCGATGTTTCACAAACATTATGTTTAACGGCCATGGCAAATAATTTTTTTCTTGGAACCAACTTCCATTTTCCCAGTTTCCAAACCAATGTCCAAGGTACATTTTGTAGATAATCCCAAAGCTGTAGTCTAAATTAATTCACTATACCACCTAGAGGTCATTGAGTGTGAACATTAACTTACATCAGTCTAATAAGGACCTTCGCCCAGGTTGGCCGTATACCAACGATACGAAAATATTTCGGCTTGTTTCATACTTTTCATTTATGATAAATGAATACGTGTTTGTATCATTTTCCAGATTACTTTGAACACTTAAGCGTGATGCTTGTCGGTCGAAAGGGGCACGGAAGAACGTCTCTGGCTCGTGCTCTTCTTACCCAATCAGATTCACCCGAGCAGACCGAATGCTGTGTACTTCATGGAGACATAAAAAGCTCTGCAAATGAGACATGGAAATTAACACTTAAAGATACCCCTGGAATTGGAGATTTAGATTTTACCAAAGAGCACGTTGTAGAGACCATCTGTCGCCAATGAGGTGTACAGCAAGTAGACATATTTTTATACGTGCTAAGATATAACTTAAGAGTCAGATCAACAGAAATAGGGGCTATAGACCTCTTGGAAGATAAATTCTTCGGGACAGTTTTGAAGAGGGACATCTTTGTGTTTATCCATGACGGTAGAACAGCTCTCAACAGTGAACAAAAGCAAAATTTTATGGATTCGCTACCAAAAACTTTTAAGGAGTAAACAGAATTGGCCGGAAATCGTGTTAGTATAGTCGGCACTGCTGAACCAAATAGCATACTATGTTTTTTGGAGGAGCTGCGAGGAATGATCCGAGAGATTATGCGTGAACAGGAAAAACCGTGCATTCTGAAGGTAATGATTGCCACGTTTCTTTCAAATGCTTTTTATACCAAAAAGATGGGCTGGGCATTATTGTTTTCCTCTTCCCAAGTGTTTCTAGGGCACTGGTAAAATTATTTTTAAGGCAAATTTGATGTTTATTTTTTTCTCAATTTGTATATTTCGGTTATTTTATTATTTTTCTGTACATTTGCAAAGGTTTTATAAAGATTTAAGATATAATCTAAAATAAATAAAAATTGTTGCTATTATTATTATTTATATGACTACAGCCTTTATATCTACTATATTTATTTATTTTGTTAAAGGAGGGAGCATCGTTGTGGAACATCTTCCAGTACATCTCCGTGCTTGAATATTTCACTAATGGACAGTCTGGAAACGAAGGAAACGACTTTGATGATTTCTTCGTTGTCGACTTTGAAGATGTGGACTCTAAAGTTAGCATGTGGGTCAAAGTTGACGTCAGTAATCAAAAGTGATCATTTGTAATGGATGATGCCATAGACAAACAAAAGCCTGTGCGCACCAAAAGCCGTTGTAGTGAACTGTAAATTGATTACTTCGGTAGTTTGACTACATTGAAAGGAAGTAATGGATGTCTCAAGTGATCATAAACTAGATGGAATTTTGAAGGTTGGAGTCAGATGAAACTGCAGGGAAATCTCTGGGACAGATAATTTATCATGAGTCCAATATCACTCACAGTTGAGCAAGCGTTGGCAACTTTCATATTTTAACAATTCTTTCTTGTGATGATCCCTTAATCTTGCAAAGAGAAATAAATCTTCAGAATTGATCGGAACTGAGGGCAACACCAGTATTTCATAAGAAAAAAAAACGAAAAATGTTCAGTCATATGTCATTTTGTTTCGTTTGCTTAACTAGCTTTATAGAATAACAAGAATGTGTTATAAAACGTGTATTAAAGGTTTATAAGAGCTACAAGTCCAATACTTCGCCTTTTAGGTAAATGTACTGCTTGTGGGAAGTTCAGGTGCTGCAAGTTTAGAGATAATGTGAACATTAATGAAATCTCCTTGCGCTTTTCATCTCCAATTAAGGGTTATTTTTTATTCAAAACATACAATTTTGCTTTTTTTTTTCAATAATTACGTTTCGAAATTTAAAAAGAAATGTCAAATTTACAGCTAAAGATTCTGAAAAGTTAAGATATCTCCAATCTAAGACTTCAAGAACGAAAATACCTTTTTTTTGCAAAAAGGGGGCTGAAGAGAAAAATTAGAAATCGTCCAAAAATCGCTTAACCCAATACTTAGAATTGTGACATATATTGTGCTATCAAAAAAAATACTCTTTCACTTAATTACAAAAATGAATCGCATCATCTGTTAAAACATTAAAGAATACACATTGTATGACCTTTAAGTGTTCAGACATAATAATAATAAAAATAATAATAATAATAATAATACATTATATCGTCAATAAAATAGATGGGTGTAGAAAAAAAATAAGAACTCTCACCAACCTGTAAATGTCCCTCATCTCTTTTAAAATACATATGATAGAAATCTAAATAAACTAAACATTAAATCCAATTGTGTAATATTAATCGCATCTCCTCATAACATCAGCCTACAACCCATTCAGCTGGAGTAGAGCAACGTTCCATCAATAAAATTTGCACCTATCTAATGGAAAATATAATGTAATATAGTATGAAACTTCACAATGACTTATATCTTGATTTTGGAACTGTATTTGTCTGAAGATGATCAATACGGTTTGACATACAGGGGATATCTTATGTTAATGTTGCCTCAAATACACATGATAAAACGTGAAAATTTCAATGAAAGAATACTTTTGTACAGAAATACAAATTCTAAAAAAAGAATCTGAGATAAACACCATAACAAGAGGGAATCAAGAACATTAAGCAATCGCTGACGTGTGCATGGTGGAGGAGAAAGCAGAATGGGGCTATTTTGTGCTATTTTCTTTTCCAAAAGCTCTACTAATAGTTATATAATGTGTAATAACAACACTATCACATAATCAAATCGTAAAATGGTACCAATAGCAATGTCCAAATTGAACGCAATAAACAGATATAAAATAGTGCTATGCTAAAATGAACTTTATAAGCATGCTCTTAGTTGTAGAAGGTTAAGTGCATGTACATACAGATGACATTTTATCAATTTTAATTATCGGTTGAGTTTCCCTTCTTTCAGGAAAAGTTGAGATATTAATAGTGGTTTTCGCAGGCGCTGCTGTAGAAAACACGTGAAAAATATTGCTTCGTCGCGCTTAAAAATTTACAGGCATAAGAGACGCCATATTTCAGTACTGGCGCAGACACAAGCAGTGGAAGCATTTCGTACAGGAACCAGGCTGGCATAAGCAATTTTTCAGCCACCAGGGGCTGTACGGAGTCGGTGTAACACGACGCCAAAATATCATTGACGATGATGGTGCCGCTCAATGTGTGGGGACAAAAGGCTCCGGTGACCTTCTTACTGCCTGTTGCCACAATTTCGTCCATAAAAATGGCGTTGGTCGCAGGGTGATAAACGAACACCCCATCACCAACTCGGATATCACGGGCGGCTTTCAGGGAAAATGGGAATGATGTAGAGTTAGAGCTAGCGTGGATATAATGACCATAAGAGAGGAGAAGGTGTTGCCCAGTTGAAGTCTCCAAGTGGACATATATAGTCTGGCAGTTGGAGTCCGCATGGCCGAAGCAGAAGATTTCCTCGAAGCCGACGGAGCCATCGTCCCTAACACAAAGCACCTTGTCACCTGGAGAGAGTTTGGCCATTGGTGTGACTGACCCATTGCTAAGTCGCACAGTGGAAGAGCCACCAAAACACCAGTACTGCGATGTTAAATATGCCTCAACGTCTTTTTCTAAATGCGATTGTATAGCAACATCACTCAGTTGAGGATATTTCTCTCTTAGTAATCGTCTCTTCTCGCTTGCTACGCTGATCGCTTTATGGGAGAATTTCTCACCCTTATGAGCTTTTGCAATATCATCAACGTGACCGATGATGTCTTTTATGTAGTCTCTACGCTCTCTCCCGTTTTTTGTGACGTTGTTGATGAACATCATCCTCCCACCGGCCTTCTGAAGGATCGTCTTCATTTTGTCGGGAAGATTGCTTATGAAACATTTTGTTGACTCTCCCTTGTTATCAAGATGATCCTTGTGAGTAGCTACAACAACCATGTATTCAAAAATGACTTCCGAAAACAACGTACCTAGCTGAATCACGGCGCCCAATTCCTCTTGAGATGGCATTTCGTCGCAGCGAATGACAAACAAGAACACGTCGATACCGTCCTCGCCTTCGAGCAAACTAATACAATTCGCCAGCTTCTGCAGAATATCTAACCGTGCCTTAGTCGACACAGCCTCTAAGAGGCCGGGAGTATCAATGAGTCGCAAATCACGGCCACCCACATTAGCACAGTGCGATGACAGGTCTTTCGTTACAGCGTCCGAGGAAAAAGCTGCTCGGAAAACCCCTTCTTTTTCGACCATCATATTACAGGTGGAGCTCTTTCCGGTCCCCATCTTCCCGACGGCGACTATGTTGGTGTGCTTCCCCTCAGCATAAGCTTCTGGTAGTTGTTCATATGTATCAGTTACCTGTAATAGATGCCCATAATATAACCAATCTGTTTAAATTCAAAAGCTTATAACACATTGTCATGAAGGGATGTCCTCAATAATTCTAGGACATTTGCACAATATCTGAAAAATAAAGGACTAGAGTGTTGACCTTGCTATAGTGTTAAGCTATTCGCCTCATTTAACCGACGTGTTTGAGAGAGAGAGAGAGAGAGAGAGAGAGAGAGATGTCAGAGAGCACGAAGTTATTCACCTTGATATATTTCTGGGTCATTTGCCTCACTCTACCGATGCATCTCCTTAGACCAACAGCAGTAGGGCTGAATTCCGTGTACGCTGCCTCTAAATGTCGAACGATTTCTTTATTTTTCGCATGGTCAGCCTTTCTGTGAGTGAGTCCCTGTATATTATCTGTGAATGTGTCTCGTAAACTTTCAAGATCCTTCTCAAGCTTAATTATATCATGGGGAAGGTCTTGGACCTGAGTTTGGTGATCTTGGAAGAAGGTGCGTAGAAACCCCAAAGCTGAACAAATGTCGTCATACCTGTCTTCCAGATCTTTAATCTGGTTCCCCAGTCTGTTTTCGAATTCATATGGCTCTGCAGAATTATCAAGTTCGGATAAAGGAGCAATTTTGGCCAGCATCGGCTTGCCTTTGCCGCCATTTTGTTCCTCGACTTTTTCTACGAAGCGATTTATCAGCTTCTGCAAATTGCTGAGATCACTTGATTTTGTTTCGCGGACGTCGTACTGCATTTCTGAAACACTCGAGTCAACGTTCACTGTGCATTCCTGAGTATTCCTCAAGTAATCTTCGATGTTATTCAGTTTACTGTTAGCACTTACATCGGCGCCATATTCTTTAAATTTGAACTCTGCGTTTGCTCCCATGTCCCGTTCAAAGTTCTCCTTCGCATTGCGACTGTTCACGCGCGCTGTTATGTCGATGGTCAGATAGCCACCGTAGGCTAAAGATGACACATAATGTGTAGGATGAACCCCAGGTTTTCGTCTCACACTTCCGCGTCTTCGGTCGTTCAGGCGCTTAATTCCCTGAGAGACAAAAATATTATTATTATTATTATTATTATTTCCCCCGATATGTCGCAAAAAAAATCATTCTCGCCAGTACAAATTACACACGGAATAAGCGTAAAGGCATGGATTGAAAGGGTAACTGTAAAACACACCTGTGATACACAACACTGATATTCGTAAACATTTTACAATTTACAGTTGAACATTACTATTTCTGTTTTTTTTTTTTTGCATTTTTTATTCAGATAGTTATGTCAACAAACAAAAACTGAATAACTATATTATAATTATATTCTTGAACGTTTGCTTTTATTTTTTCATTTATATCTAGTCAATTATTTCCTTAATCATTGATCCATGCATGAATTTATTCATTTGTTTCTTTTTTTATCTCATTGCAAATTAATTGATTAAATCTGAAGTAATTTGATTAAATCTTCTAAAATCTTTTCAGAGAAATGTTTGACCTGATCTGGTTTCTTAAAAAGAAATAAAAACTCACAGTTTGCATACGAATAGACAGGCGCAGTGTGGTGACATCACCCTTCGTTGTATTTTCCCCACTTCCTTTCCAGCTAGCACTTGCTCCTGCCTCAGCCTTCAACCCCATGTTTACCCCAGGAATAGTCAAATCGAAAGCTTTTGCCTTGAGCCTCACAAAACCCTCACTGCTGCTGGTCTGAGTATCGCGCTCGGTTAAGTGCCCGGTAAATTGGCGAATTTTTATATCCCGATCTTTAGTGAAATCCAAACTATCCTCTTCTATGCCCTCAATTATGGCTTGTGTTTTTTCCATGGTATCAAAGTTGTATCCATCTCCTATTTGCAAGTCAGCGTGGCATTTAATCCAGTGTGGGTCGCTTGAATTCATGGTGCAGTCTATCTTTGCTTGTTTGTGCCCCAGTAAACTATACTGTCTAGATTATGTTCAAGTGTGTGTGAAGTCTTTTCTGCTAGCAGCGTGCCAGTTTTGAAAGTTTTACTTTCGCCAAAGTTAACCAGATTAAAACGCTTTCCTGTCCTCTCTTTTAAAGTAATTTGATAACGCACTACCCTGTTGATTTTAAAGTAAATATTTCAGTGCAGAATATCAACCCTTTACCTTGTTGAGATTGTTAGTTCGACTATACTTCATGAGCAGAGTATGTGTTTGGTAACGACGACTTCCTGCCTATCAACATCAGTTGCTGTACGCTGTGCGAGTATCTGAAAGACGTGAGTTGAGGCTGGCTGGGCGGATGTTACCTCGTGCCGCTGATATGCAAATCAATAACGCCTAGGAGGTCAAGAGCTCAGGGAGCGTCTCATAACATCTTTAACTTATTTCTGGCTAAAACAAAAGAGGATAAAGAAAACTATGTTTTCCCACTGATGTGAATAATGTGGCAAAGTGCCCGTTTCCCACTTTCTTTAAGTTGTAGAATCGCAAACAGAATACCATCAATAAAGTGTCCAGGTTATTAAATATGTGTTGCTGTTTTGGGTGAGTTTGAAAGTAAATGATTTATCGTGTTTTATACATATACGAGTTACAATTTGAACACGGCAACTATACACTATAATGACAGGAAGATCAAAGGGAAGGGCTAATAGCGGGAAAATAATAAAAAAGAACTGATATATGTTAACAATTTCCCCTTGAATTTGTCAAATCTTGGAACTTTGTGAAGGTCCCGCGAATTACCAGGGCATGCGCAGTTTGGCATTTATAGCAAATCTCCAACACTTCCATGCCAAAGCAGAAAACAGCAGTAGTAACACTTCGCTAGATCCTCTATTATCTCCAAATAGGAACAGCAATGTAAGTATACATTCACGTGTAATGATAAGTCACTAATGTAATGAAGGAAGATAACAGTGAGTTGTGCGTGGAGTCAGTTTCAGGCCAAAGAAACGGATCAGTAGTTTCAGTTCAACTGTCAGAGTTATAAAGGGTTAATGTAAACTGTACTCGATTTCACACACATGGAAATTATCAAGAACAGGCTATAGTCATAACTGGGTCTATAATCGATACCTTGGCAATTGTCTAAAATAACATTATGGGGATTTAAGTTGGTATGTTTTAGAATCTTTAATTGTGCATATGATAAGCTTAGATTGTATGTTATAAACTTTTGATCTTTTAAACTTAATATTGTACACCATTGCAATAATAATAATAAGAAGAAGAAGAAGAAGAAGAAGAAGAAGAAGAAGAATTTATTGGCATGAAGACACAGCACTAAATACTGAAACAGACAGATCGAAAAAATATATATATATATATAAAATCCTGTTTCAAAACCGGACAATCTCTTTCCATAAATAAAATCATTTAGATTTTATTTTTAACTTTTCTGACTGTTTCCGCCGCGATTTTCCTAAGTTTAGTTTTTCATAACACATTGCCAATTTTTTTCCCAGGACGACCACCAAAACCTACAACGTCATTGTCGTCGGCTATCAGGGGCAAGGGAAATCTGCAACTGTAATGAAACTATCCGGGGACCCTAATTATAAAGGAAAAGATGGCAAAATTACACGCAAGACTTTCAGGCTCAAGGAACCGAGCTCGTGGACTGTTCATGTTGTGGACACACCTGGTTTAGGATCCCTGGCCACATCAGACCATAAGATACTGGACAGAATATATAACGAAGCCAGGTGTCTGCAGCACGTGGACGCAATATTGATTGTGTTTAAAACGGACCGAATTAAAAACACTCAAATAAAAGCAGTAGATCAGTTCTGCAAAATTTTCGGAGACAATTTTCTTCAAAAAAGCATCATTGTCCTCACATTTGCTGATGCCGTAAAACAGAAAAACACTTCCATCGGAGAATTTTTAGCCAATTCGCCAGAGACATTTCAGAGCCTTTATAAAAAATGCGGTGAACGAATATGGTGTGTAGAAAACAGTGACTGGGAAGACCGAGAAGAGAACCAAGAAGAGTTAATAGAGCTGATAAAATCTGTTGAAACGGTGCCGTATAAAATCCCCGGTGCTGGAAGGGTAATGGTCGCTTCCTTTATTTGTTATATGTATTGAACATTGCCTTATCACCTTCGACTAATTGTTTCGGTGTGCGTAAAGAAAGACAAATACATTTGAAAATTGCATACGTTATTACTTTAAAGGGGGCCATGGTGATATGAGCCAAAAAAAAAAAAAAAAAAAAACATTTTGAACATGTCTTGTCATATATATTCAGTTCATGATTTTAAGCAAAACTAACCACTGGATAAGGCGGTGATAACGTCAAACAGCCGTATCCGATAATTCCCGAAAAAAAAAAAAAAAAAAAAAGATTAATATAACAGGACTAAATGCACATCTTTTCTACGTACTTTGATTTTCTCCACGAACTCATGTCGTGCATGTTTTGTTATAAATGAGGAAGGGATTTTTTGTTCCTGTTAACATAACTTGATTTCATTACATTCCACACATGCGTTTTTTTTTTAAAGTTATTGTAATTATTTCTATTCCAGGTGATTTGCTGTGGAAAAAGTGCTGTGTGCATTGCTGTCACTGTTGCTATCGTTGGTGCTGTTGTCATCGCTGTTGCCGTCGCGGTTGGCGTTGCTGTCACCAATAGTTAAATACTTATACTGGTCAAAAGCTACTGAACTGATCCATGCAGAAGAGCAGTATTTACTTTCACTTCAGCAATCAGGGCATATTCTAAATAGCGACATTGAAATAACCGCTGTGGTTCCGTAGTTGTCATATGTTCCTAAATGACGTTCATGATCCTTTTTTTTAATGGGCATTTTTCAACGACTTTGATTGCTCCCGGATCTGACTCAATATGCAAGGTACTGTGGGTTAAAGTGGAGACGGTTTAAAGGTCTGATTTGGTTAGTTTTTAAATATTTGGAGAACCTACGACATCTTCATAACTAGTTCAGTTTTTCAAGCTTCGTTGTCGTCACTACATTGAAATATATGTAAGCCAGGGCTTCATAAGTTGAATGCATGATAATCTAGAAAAAAAAAAGCATTGTGTTATTGGTTTTAATGCATGCAATATATGTATATACTGATAAATTTGTTGACAATAAATGCACTTCTAAACGGTTGCAAACTGGTTCAATTGATAACTTGCTGGATTTATAAAAAGATAGTTCCGAATTAGAAGATAGAAAGTAGTGGGATCTGCATGCTTTTTCAAAGAATCACACATAACTATTTGGATAAATTCGTAATTTTATTCGGAAGAACGAAAATAAAAAATATATAAATAAATAATAAAGAAATAAGGAAAATTAAATATTCATTCATAAATAGAAATAAATTAATAATTTAATACAATTTTACATTAATTATTAAATCAAAAATACAAAAAATGGCAATCAATGTAGTTTATTGGTCAATTAACGTGCGGTGCAACAGGAGACAATCATTCCGATCTGTAACTAAGCTTTATTAAGACCATATGTTATGTTTTTCAAACATAAGATAAAAACGCTATATGGGGGGGGGGGGGGATTCAAAGGGTTAACCTTTATAAGAAGGACAAAAATATCAGCGCATGTTTGCACATGCGCATTGGCAGTACAGTAAGTTTTGTAGTTGGATATAGGCACTTCCCAGATAGCCATTTTATTAAGCTTCACTTGGTTAATCACAGGAGGTTAATACATAAAAGGAAAGTGGAATGACCGCCAAAGGTGAGTGATACAAGAAACATCTTCCCCTCTGCTTGTTTCTCCTGGTTTCCATCTCTATAATGCCCCACATTTACAGGAATGTAATATGTAGGCCTACATGGTGAACTCTTGTCTCGGTTTTCATGAATGATACAACCGGTACAACTGAAGAAAAACAGGTTCTCAAGTGTTTAAACCACACGGTGATATGAGCCCTTGCCTGCGGTTATTGTCCTGCATGCAAAGCTGTAAACAAAAGCAAGGTATACCATCGACTTTTACTCGCTTCCCATGGACCTGTCTACTTCCTCCTCCACTTAATAAAATAATGACCCTAAAATTTATTATGAGTGGACTTAGACAAAACCAAGTGCATTTTCTAACCCTGTGTCATAAATAGTATAGTATGCATGTAAATATGTGGTTTACTGTTTTACTTTGTGAGGCATTCGTTTTTATCTTTGACCCCCCAAGCGATATCCCCCATATCCTGATCCCACCGTGCACTGATGTAGCTGCTTCTTACAGCAGACCTAATAGCATAAGTAACCTTGCGGTAGGCTAAGCGAACTACTGTTTGGTTAGTGGGCCTAAAAGAGTGGCTAAACCTCGTGCTGTATGTATTGTTTTTGGTGTGTTTACTGGTATCTTATCTGAATGTAAAGGCAGACAAAAATAAAATTAAAACGTGGAGAAACTTAAAGGGATAACAACTCTTCGTATGAGATCTACATTTCACAATTAAAAAACATTGTGAACAACTCATAGACATATAATATATTCTGTTTTACCAAAAAAAAATTATAAAACGCCAGTTATGGCTATTATTCTGATATCTGAGTTTGTCTTTAGACCACGTGACCTCCATTGATGATTATATTCTGTTATAATCTCTTAGGAGATTATAACAAAAAGACAAACTTTTTAGAAAAAAAAAAAAAAAAAACAGGGACTAACTTTGAATGTAAAAATGGATTCATTAACCATTGGTAAGTATGGGAAAATTGTTGTTTACTCCAGGAAAAATAATTTTTTTGGCTAAAACGAAGAGTTATTATCCCTTTAAGCTTGTCACGCACCCAGAACAATGGCACTCAATAGAAAAAGGGGGAAGAGCTTGACGTGAAGAATGTCAACACAATGCCGCCAAGATTCCGTTTTATTAAAATTAAGAGAGATCAACAAAGAGAGAGAGAGAGAGAGAGAGAGAGAGTGCGTTCACAAAAGGAAAAGGGTCTTATACTGTAACAAAGGACACCGGTTTGTTGAGCATGAATTGCCAAACAATCCTACTACAATCCTACTAATAAAAAAATACCCCCGGAAAAAAGAAAAGAAAAAAAAAGTAATATATCTAGCAAGGAACTGTAGATTTCAATTATATAAGTGAAAGACAAATAGGTTTTTCTGTGTATCAAGTTGGAAAAGATGAGTATAGCCAGATTTATTACACGTTGACCTAGGTTGCTACATGTATGTCTCTTGTGTAGTGTTGATAAAGTATTTAGCTATATGGACAAAGGGCCAAACCATCGACCGTGTGTCACACACGCACGTATGAACGCACGAGCGCACTCACACATACAAACGCTCACAAAAATGCACAAACACACATAAACACACTCATAAACAAACGCACACACACGTACATAAATGCACACACAAACGCACACACACATACCTAAACACACGCACACACAAACGCACCCACATAAACGCACACATAAACACACACACACACGCACACACACACACGTAAACACAAACACACACCAGTCTCCCTGGGAATGATTTTTGGTTTTATCATATATTTTCACGTTGTAAAAGCGGGCAATAAACCCCATCTGTATTTAGATAAGATAAGTAAATATTATTTATGGACACTTTGGAGCCGAATTTGTTTACAGAAGATTACATAAGTGCTATGTCTAGACCGTGTCTGTTGTCACTGATACTATATAGTGAACATTAATTCCGACCCTCCTGATAATGAACAGACTAACAACGTATGACATCTAAGCTTTTTAAGTGTCGGCTCCAGTGGAATGGAACATGCTGTCACTCAGTTTATGCCAAATAGTGTCAAAGAATGATTTTTTTTTTAATTACTCAGAGCTTTCTTTAAATATGTTAGTGTACGTGCCTTAATGTAAAAAACGATCAGTGTAATTTAAAATGTCCCCTTTAATAGAATGCATCAACTGCGGTTTTGTATATTGTTTTAATTTTTTAATATGTAAAAGTTTTAACATTGAAATTAAACTGAACTTCATAGACTTAATAATAATAATGATAATAATAATTATTATTTATGATATGAACAGACTGTACTTAATAATTAAAGTCTTAAATCTCTGGTAAACAAAAGAGGTTGTTTTAATCGGTGTTAATTTTTTCAGGGTGGGGGGTACATGTTTATATCAAAATAATCCTTACAAAGGAAACTTCAGGATAGGGTGTTCATCAAAAGAGAAAGCATAGATTATGAATTGAACTTAATGAGTGTCAGTTCCTCTACATGCACTTATTTTAATATAAATATCTGCCTTTTCCTTGTTGAAAGTTTGGACTCTTAGAGTGACCGACAGTTTCTCCTTAATATATCCATTACAATTCCGTTGAAGTTGTTTCATATTGTAAGTTTAAAAGATAAATGAAATTGATGACTTTTGGTTTACCGTCAGATAAGACGTGAATACATTTGCCTCTTGCTTTGTCCTAGGCCTGGGCTCCCGGACTGATCTGTAGAAGGAATGTTGCTTTCTTTGTACAGAGTCCGAATGAAATCGTCTCATTTCAATAACAATCTGATTAAGCGAGACTAAGAGGTAATTATGTATTTTCAGGGCCAACAGTGGTCATGGTTGTGGGCCGTGTGAACCAAGGCAAAACGGCCCTCGTGAGCACTCTCACCCGTAACAACCATTTGTCTGAAAAGAAGGACTGCTGTCAGAAGACATATCGATGGTACCCTGAGAACGAGGGGGAATGGTGGATAGTAGACACGCCCGGGTTTGGTTCATTGTCATATTCAGACGAGAAAGTTATGACAACAATAAAAAGAAAGGCCAACGGTATTGATCACGTGAATGCGTTTATTTACGTTATGAACTGCAGTAAGAGAATCACAGATTATGAAATCGTAACCTTAAACCTGTTGGAGTCTCAATTTGAGGATTTTCTAAAAAGCACAGTCTTTGTATTTACGCATGGTGACATATATCCCGGGCTGTTGACTCAAGACTTCATTGAGAGATTTCCCGAGACTTTCAGAGACAAGGTTAAAGAAGCTGACAACAGAGTTGTCGTCATAGACAATAAACCAAAGAATGACGATAATAACACAAAAATTAAACTCATACAAGACTTTATTAAAAATATTGTAGAGGGCACCAAGGTATACCAATTAGAGGTAGGCTTCATTTTAATTATTACTAAAATGACACACAATTCAGACATTCCAGCTAGTGATACACGTTTTCAAGAAATTAGAATCCATATTCTTACATAAAGCTTTAAATTTTGAAACGTGAATATATATATATATAATTTTTTTTTTTGCAATATGTATTATATCAGTTCTGTTCGGAATTGATTATAAATTGTCCACTTACATTTCACGTCAGTTTTCTCTTTTATTTATTGCTTTAATTTCCCTTATAATCCTTTGAAAAATGTTTTTCTCGTGAAAGGTCAGTATACTCGACACTGACGTTACAGAATTATTATTATTATTATTATTATTATTATTATTATTATTATGATGATGATGATGATGATGATGATGATTGAGCCTTTCACCTTGAATATTGTTCTTTTTTTTCAGAGTAGATGGTCGTCTCTGCTTAGATTTTTTAAGTTTTGAAGGGATAGATGGCGACAAGGACAGCAACTATTCCACTGAAGAATTAGCGAGAGAATTGTCGTTTACTTAAAGACTTAACCCCTTTTGTTTGAGTTAAAATCGACTTAAGAATCAGGGATTTTTAAAATACCAAACTGAAAAGAATACATTACAGATGTGCAATGTCATGAACAACATATTCATCAGGAAGACGTATTCCAAAAACTGAGTTTTTGCAATTTAAATAAAAGATTATTGATATCAAAATGGAAGTAGTGAAATAGTTACTGCCATATAGTAGGGACATATGATAAAGAGACCTCTCTCGGCTAGTTTGAAATAAGATTGAAATGCCACGCGCATTTTGTTTGGGCTTCGGGCGCTGGGAGTGAGTCAAAACATCATTGTTTCAACGTATCAGTGAACGTGCCTGATAAAAATGCAACGGCGCTGATCATATTTCCATGTTGATATTAAATTGTTTTCATGCATCCATTCAAAGTGAAACTAGGTCTTGTAAAACAGAAGAGTAGAGAAAGACAGAGAAGGAGAGAAAAGAAAGCCCACATGACGTTTTTTAATACTGCTTACTGTTAAGAAAAATATTTTTATTTAAGAAATAATACCAGGATACAGCGCACTGTAACAACGTTAAATATCCCAATTCTGTATATCTCAAGTACGTTCGTGTCCAAGCGGGAAGGTTATATTTAGAACTAATGACATCAACAGTTCTTGGAAGAGATGGAAAGTTTTCGTGTATATGTTTAGACTGGAACGGGTTATATTAACGATAAAAGCATGTAAAAAGAAAGAGGAAAACATCACATCACGTGCTTCTCCAGCAGGCTTTGCAGAGTTCATTTCGGTATTTTTCAAGACTTGCGGTTTAATTGATTTACTCTACATTGCTTATGCATTGTAATCGAGTTAAAAATAATCTCTTCTATATTGACGTTCCGTTCTCAACCAGCTGACTGTAATCAAATCACTCAGGGCGCAAGGTCAAACGCCAGCCGTCTTGCTTGTCTAGGTCACAGATAAAATTAATATGTCGCAGGCCAGATTAAAATTCAGTCAATTGTATATTGGCCCTGGTCAAATTAGACTTTCAAGAATAAAACATTACCAGGTAGATTGAAATGTCAGTATTACGGCAGAAATATTACGTGAATATCTTCATAAATAAAGTAAAAACATATTACATGATAAATATCGCTTTTGATTATCCTTAACAGGAAAATTTAAGATTATAGGAAGCACAATGTTTAATTCACCACAATACAAGATTCCTTGACTGTTCTTGATACACCCCGAAAATAACCTTATAATGAGAGGTAGGGGGGCGTCTCGATAGTCCGAAGGTTCATTTGTCCGAAGGTTCATTGGTCCGAAAAGTGGTAACATTTTCATCAATTTTTTGTTCAAGGGTTCATTGGTCTGAAGGTTCTATAGTGAATATTCGGACCAATGAACCTTCGGACTATTGAACCTTCGGACTATTGCTACGGCCCCGAGAGGTAGATATGACATTGCAGAAGCTATAATTTAGTGAATGAGGGCAATTTTCGACTTCTGACTACGAAGCCGTGTACACACTCAATGTAAAACTTCCAGCTTGTGTCTGAATGTTTCCGAAGAAACAGCTATATTGGATAACCATACAACTTGAAGAGACACTTATGATCAACATGATAAGAACATAAAAATACAAAATGGCTTGTATAATTCAAAACTTCATCATCATTGATGAAAAATCACCAAACAAAGGTGAAATGATTTGTTTTCCGACCGAGCACCCCCATCCCCATTTCACGTTTTTTATTTAGTGGGGTTACTTGTTGGCTGTAAAGCGCTTCCTGCAACCAGCCCACCTTGCACTTTCCCCATCCTACTGCCGTGCCTACCTCGGTCCACGATAAGAGGCGAGGCACTTCAATCCATTTGTCGTTAATTGACCTTTTCGGTGCAGCAAATTATGTCCCAATTGCACAGAGAACGATAAATTTTATGTTATGTAGGCGAGACACCTACATCTTTATCTCATGACTTTCAGGTCCTCCTTACTCTGCAAGGGGCGCTGCCAAAACACACGTTGATAGCTCCAGCTTTCTATAATCTTGTCTTTGCTAATTAAAGATCATCAAGATATAAATACAGCGTTTAATGCGTTTTAACGATTTTTACAATGACATTTACTTTACGCTTCTTTTGTAATAATGAAATTTCAATCTAAGCTAGTTTATTGGCACACACCCTTTGTGTCTGCAATGCAATGTACCGTGTAACCCGATGTTGAAATGCCCACTTCCCGAGCCTAAACCTGTTGATGAGAGGTTCAGAATAAACCGCATTCTGACTCCATTCTGACCCTTTACGTGGAACGTGGGGTTTCAGGAAGATGAATCGAAACTAAAAGTTGACACTGAAAACCCCGCCTTGAAGAAAGCTCGTTTTATAAGAACAACCGAGTCTGAACTTTCTGTACAAACTAATCAAGAAATAACCACAGGAAAGTCCAGGAAATTAATATGCATTTTCTTTCGAATCGGCCGTTAGGGGAAATTATTTCTCTGTATGTGAGGAGCATAAAAATGTAGCCCTTTGATGAAATGCTCTACTTCCTGGGCCTAAACTTGTAAGTGAGCGGTGCAGAACGTGATTGACCGCATTCTGACTCACTTCTGAGGTTTTACGTGGAACGCGGGTTTTCCAGGAAGATGTATCGAAACTAAAAGTTGATACAGAAAATCCCACCTTGAAAATAGCTCGTATAATCGAAACAACTGGTATTGAATTTTCCACACAATTTAGTCGAGATATAAACAGCAGGAAATTAATATGCATTATTTTTCAAAACAGGGAATTTATTTCTCTGCAAGCTAGAAGCGGGCGGAAAATGGGGGTGTAGAGATGCGCTATTTGTAGCAAGCGGTGGGCCGCAATTTGCATGTGAAAATGATGGATACAAATATTTGTTTTAAATTTCGGTTTCTAGTCTGATGTGAACAAATGTTTAAAACGCGATGCGTACGCAGAGAAAAGTAAAAAAGTCAAACACGCTGAGATACATTAAATTAATTAATTACTAACAAGAATAGGTAAATTAAATAAAACGCAAGATATATTAAAAAAGAAATAAAAAAGATAAATAGTTATAGACAAAATTGCTTCATAAACTAATACGATATTCGACATTTTCATTCCATTTCATTTATTCATGTATATTTCACCACATGCACCATTTAACCTCTTTAAAAATGCAGCTACAATGTAATGTGAACGTCAACAGCTGTTTGAATGTCACAATTTTTCTGCTTTTAGAGTCTACACGTGTACATGTGAGATTAAAAAAAGTGGTTGACCGCATTACGATCACATGCCTATTAATGTGAAACACCTGTACTTTTAGTTGGATAAAACGGAACTTAAAATACCAACAGAAAAAATCCAGTTTGAATAAACAACAACCGTTCCTAGAAAAATTATTATCTACTTTCTGTTCTCAAGAAACATACACAATATTCATACAAATGGAAATGCAACTTGCACAAGCCATTAATTAATTAATTTATTTATTTATTTGTAAATGAAAACCTGCACCCCACATCAGTCCCCTTTCTTACTTTTTATACTAAATTAATAAAAAAAGTCATTCTTAAAGGACGTATTTTTTTATACAAAACGTTAAGACAGTCCAATTTTTCCCATCACCTCCGTCCTACTACGACCCTGTAAAGGTGACACAGGCCCCGCCATGAACTGGAAATCACATCACCACAGCACTCAACTACGACCCTGTACAGGTGACACAGACCCTGCCATGAACTGGAAATCACGAACACCACGAGGTCCAGACACGCCCACAAACACGCGTTCAACTGGAATGAGACAGAGAAATAAATAAATAAATCATAATTCTTTGTAAGCTTATTCATTCATTCATTCATTCATTCGTCGATTCAAACGTTGTCTGACCCAGACCGTACTTTTTTCTTTCATTCATTCTCTCTCTCATTCTCTCCCGTCCTCTCTCACTCATTCTCTCCGGCCCCCCCCCCACCCGCTCTCTCTCTCTCT
>NW_019775737.1:0-45027 GCF_001039355.2 Lingula anatina | reverse complement strand
ATGACTACGACCGGACACCCCGACCCTCTTACTCTCAACTGGACAGGTAGGTGTTAAAAACGTGTTAACTTAATTGCTTAATTGGTGTAATTGCTGTATTTAACGCTAACGTTGATTTCGGTGAAGAGACAATACATGTATCAGCGTTGTCTTGACGCAGGTATAACAGAGGAACGCACAGCAGTCACATAGCTACAGAGCCGCTTGAATGCAATCCTCTGCCTTAACGCAATTGCTCGCTGTTTCAAAAAAACTGAGCACGATGAATAAGCCATTGCTTAAGTTTTTGTTAGCTACTTTAGACTGGACTTGCTAAACATCGTAATGAACCAGCCAAACACAATTGATAGCAGTTTCAGTCAGATAGAAGTGTAAGCGGGGTAGGGGGGATGTGGGTGTTCCGTAGGCTATCATGCATACTGTCCAGTGTATTTTATCTTTCCCGTTCTTCATATCCGACACGGAGAGACCATGAACCTTTTAATTTTGAGTAGGAGCTATTTTCAGGGAGTTAGCAAGGTGTGCATTAATTACAGACCAGCTCCTCACCTGTATTGTGCTGTCGCTATCATAATACTACAGTAGTATCGACCGATTATTGGCACTTCTCCATTTAACAAGCAATATATTACACGTCTAAAATTAGGGGCGGACAGGACACAGGCTACGGTTGTTAAACACATTAGAGACAGGCAAACAATTTTACCTGGAAATCCCATTAAATTCCAAAATTAAATTAAATTACGGGTTCTTCGAAGTATCAGGACATGTAGATTTCGCAATCACAATTCAACAATAGTATACCAAGGTACTGAACAATGTACATTCTTTGGGTGTTGTCCTTTCTCCGTATATCGACCTTTTTTATTATTGGGCTCACCAGTGCATTGGTTGCTGCATGCATGATACACGTGTAATATAGAGCCAGAACTTTTGCTACAAAGATTACGGGATAACTTAATCCGACAGTTTTTGGTTAAATTATACATTAATACACAGTATATTAATTTCATACTGTTATTTGAAGAAAAATAGAATCAATGGTGCATACATGTAAAGTAACTGCATATTAACTTCATATACTGATATGATCACATTGATTAAAATGTGGTGACAAAGTAGTTCTTTTATTATAAATTCGTAAGGTAAAATATTACAGAAGTGCTAGTGCTGTTCAGAATTAAACGACAAAAAATAAATAAATAAATAAATAAATAAATAAATAAATAAATAAATAAATAAATAAAAATCATGTGACCAAGTAAGTGATGGTGTAATTGTCTGATCGTTTCCCACCAATATGAGACTTACAATGCACTAATACCTGCAGAAATTAAAGGTGACAGCGTAAGGTGACTATAGATAGATATCTCCAGAAGACGAAGCCATCAAAATAATTAGCTTTTTAAGGCAATGGAAAGCGCCTGTTCATTTTAACCTCGGACACTGCTTTGTGAAAGTGTTTTAATTACAGGTTCAGGTAGAATTTGCAAACAAAGCCAAACTACTGGTATCGTACAGTTATTTAGTGGCAGTGGCCTTGTTACCCTTAGTTTATGTAGAATAGCGACATTTGTAATTAGCGGACTAATACATCTGTGCTTCTAGTTTGAAAGTGTATACAGGTCCAACCTGTATCCAGTAATTCCAAAGGGGGGTGGGGTGAGAGGGATAAATTTTTAGTGGACTTTTTTACGACCTCATTTAACCCGAATCGACTAGTCCGACTTCAGCTTTCACACAGAGTCTACCGGTACATCAAGTAGTAATCTAGGGTGCCCTCCCCCACGAACTCCCCTCTATACGGGGCAGCAGCTGATTATTCTCATAAACAAATGAGACAGGTACACTATATTTTTGGGTACATAAATTTTGCACATGTACGTCAGCAGTAATTAAATCATAAAGTACGTGTACCACACGACATTAAAATCTTTAAAAAAAAACACTTATAATTCTACAATGTCCCCTAGGAAATGTTCGTATTTAGAGGCACACATATATCCACGTACATTGATAACCTTACAGCAGCCAGGTTTAAGGTAAGCCAAGGGTGGTAAGCTGATAATTCTCATAAGCAAAAGAGACAGATGTACTATATATAGTTTTTCTTTTGGTATATAAATTTTGTACATGTACGAGAACAGTGCTCATATCATAAAGTACGTGTACCACACGGCGTTTCATTAAAAAATCTAAAATAAACTTACAAATTATTATACAAGTGTGCCTAAGGAAATTTCGTATATTTATACAGGCATGCTTGTGGGTCACATATATACATGTACATTTATAACCTTACAGCAGCCAGGTTTAAGGTAAGCCAAGGGTGGCGTCTGGCTTAAAGGTGTGATCAATAATAGAATCAAGCGTCTGTGGGGATTCTGTTGTTGCCTATTGCATAACTTCTCAAAGACGTGGTCATCATCAGATTGTTAAGCGTTCAGTGGACGCTGCTACTTAAGTTGTTATACCTGTCCACAAACAATAAGACGGAGAGAATTGGGACGTTATACACTTAACTTGGGAATGTAGACCTCTATTGCGGATGGTCTATTTCTGTAGACTCTCATACCAGTGTTAGTTCGTCAGGTTTATGCTGAGGATATCAAATTAACACGAAGTATTGCTGCTAATAGGGATTCCAAATCGTAATTAGGTTGATTTTTTTTTACCAAAGGTGGTCTATAAGAGTGTCCCAAAATGTGGTCTGGAAGGCAGTTCGGCGCATTTTTTTGTGTATTCTTATTGCGTACGTGTCATCTGGTTTGCTGAAAAGACATAAGAAAATACTCGTCGATTTTTATTCAAGTATATTGGAATACTGCAACGTTGTCAACTCTGTAAAAGATCCTAAGGCACTAGTCTTAATGTGAAGACTGGGGTGAGGGGCTTTTAATTACGCTGAGGTACAAATACTGTCTTAGTTTTTTACTTACAAGATTTTAAATAGCCATTTGTCTTGTATTTGTGGTTTTGAAAATCAGCTTTAACAAAACTACAACAATTACTACGTTCAAGGTTTTCACATCACTAATTATAACCCCCCCCCCCCCCCAACTTGTCACGAATACGATATACTGCCAGGAACTTACCAAGCATTGAATGAAATGCATACCTTTGAGCGTCAATTTATGCATTTTATCTATCAAAAGGGTAACATTTATGCTACCTAATTTTTGGTCTGTTTGGGCATATTTTTCCCTTATTTGAGTACTTCAAGGATGTACCCGGCTTAATCCCGCCGGCCTATCCTCTGGTGTTAGTACTTATAATTAGTATATTTGGGCAGTCGTTAACGTGGGTTAAGTGGGTGTTTGTTTAATTAGTAGAAGTGCTGTCAAACATATTGTGCAACTGGACGGATAAGAGTTTTAGTTTTAGAAATTACTGGAAGCTCATCAAGGCGGATTGCCCCCCCCCCCGTACTGCATTTTCAGAAATAAAATGCACACGCTTTTGGAACATCGATCCCCCTACCCTCTACCAAGGCGACAGATTGATTTTTCACAGATATTCATGGATATGTCTCTAGATAAATAGAAAGTCACTTGGCTTTTTCCATTTCTCCCTATATCATCTGCCACCGTGATAGAGAGAGCCCCCCCCCCTTCACCACTCGATATAGACAGGTTTGTTTATTTCTCAATTTCTTCCTAGAAGTTTGTTACTACTGTGTGTGTGATTCATTCTGTGGATCAGGCACTGGTCGTCGGCGTTACACCCGACTGCTATCTTAGGAACGACGGTAACCCATTGTTACCTGCGCCAAGGAGGTTGTTTTCACCCCTGTTTGTTTGTTTGTTTGTCTGTCTGTCTGTCATCAACATAACTCAAAAAGTTATGGACCGATTTTGATGAAATTTTTTGGTGGTAATCTGGATCAAAAATCAATTAATAATCAATAATAATAATAATAATAATAAAAAAATTGGCGGAGGTCTGCACTCTCGGAGTGCTTTTCTAGTTATCTCATTTAGTGTACTTACACCCCATTCCCATACCTAGATCGATCTCCGAAGGGTTTCTCGCTAAATTGCTTTCAGCTTAAGCGGCTTAGATGTCTGACACACCTACTGAAGTTGCTAAGCGCTAGTTAATTACCCCCTATCAGCTTTGGTCCGACTATAAATGAAAAAAAAAAGAAAAAAAAAGAAAGGGGAAAGCTGCTGATCCAGACAGAAAATCTCGCGAACTGTTCCACCCTTTTTCTAGACTGACACAGTGTATCATATTTTTTACAGTCTTACTGGACATATTCTAAAATATGAAAAGACAGGCGGTCAAAAATCCTAATCCTAACCCTTACCCTACATGTTTACTACCGTCTATGTGAAGGTCAGACCAAGAAAACACAGGCTTGGTCAGACGAAGATACGAAGTGGTGTCCACAGCACGCTCAGCAAATAACGCAAAACCATCACGTGCTTTCTCACAATAGCCCCCTATCACTGTAGTGTTGTTGAACAATAGTGCTACCGCTTGTTGTGTGGAAGATCTCCAGTTCACCTCAGAGATCAGATATCTCTTTCGGAATGTAGACAGTACGCGAGTTCTAAGCTTACAAATAATAGCCACAATGGGGGACCATATGATATTGGCGCACGGTGTCACCGTGGCATTTGGGTGGAAGTGCACTCTGGTGGTGGTGTAGTTGGTGGTGTACCCTCTAATATCAGGACCCCTTAAAATACTATATGAAATCACACTGCTTTTTAACATTTGTGTTACAGGCTACTAGTACATATGATAACTCTTGCCAAATATCTCTGCTTAGCCTTAATTCCAATATATAAAAGGGACTGTGCTTCAGCCATTACCAGCATGTGTACTGGCAGTTGAGTAGTTAGAGCCACTTGGGCTCTGCCAAATATGTTTTGCATTTTTCTTACAAGTGTGTGTGTGTGTGTGTGCGTGTGTGTGATGAGGGTGGTATTTAATGCACCAATTTGGTACTTCTTTCGAGACTCGATCTACGACATTTATAATGGCCATACATAGTAATGATAAGCCGACTTACTAACTTATTTTTCATGTATTTATTTTTCATCTATTTTGCTAGAGAGTACAAAATATGCACAGAAAATCCAGATGAACAAGGAAAAAATTTATTTGATCTTGGTAAAGGTCGTTTTGCAACGAGTCTGGGAAGCTAAGTCAGCTTTATAAAAAAGCTCTGTTCGTGTCTTACTTATTGACTTAATGAGCTCACGTTTGTAATTTCTTTTCAGGTAACCCTTTTTAAGACGAGGACATACTAATTCAAAAACAGAGAAATATACAACATGGCTGTTTTTTGACGTCTAACGGTCGGTCAGGAAAATTCGCAACATTTCACACTTACTGGTAATACTTTCCCAGTTTCCATAGAAACAAAATGCCACGTGACCAGAGATCAAGAAGAGCGCCTTATGAGGTTGACGAGGTAAGGAATGTCATTGGTATATTTGTGTAGCTATTCGTAATCAGAATTTCCTGCTAAAACGAGCTAACTTACTGTTTGTTAATAACGCGAGCTTCCTTATATTCTCTTTTATCAGTCCAGTGGCAGCCGAACAAAAATAAATAGGCCTACATAAATATATAAATAACCATAAAATAAATAAATAAATAAATGCACATTTGAGAGGGTGCATTAATGGGGGAGGATGCTAATTAATACCGGATTCACAGTAAACAAAAAAAAAATCAACAGTATTTATTTATTTATTTTTATTTTTGGTGAATGTCAGGGCAGCTCGACAGACAACGCCGCCTTTACAGGCCCGCGGTACGACGAATGGGGGTACACGGTGCCCACAGCAAGGGGGCCACAGGGAGAATACCGTCATCAGCCGGTCCTCGCATACTATGCCGTGAAAGATGGGTACTTCGCGGAACAAGGCAAGAGCTCCCCTCTCTCCACATCCTCCGGCTCTGACAGCTACCAGGAGGTGTTCGGACAGAAGAAAAAGAAAGACACGAGGAGCTGTTCACCCTCTGCCGTTATACCCATATTGATAGCTCTGCTTGTTATAGGCGGTATCGTGGCCGCCGCTGTCTATTTCGCAAGTAAGGGCTGTTATTTGGTTGCGGTGGTTTTTAGTGTTTCACATGGAAACGTAATCGTGTCATTATGACATGATCATAGTAGCTTGATCCATAGTAGCTTATATACGGACACTTGGCATGAAGAGTAGGATTTCGGGACGCGTCTGCAAATGTAAGCCTTATTTTTTCGGGGGGGGGGGGGTTAACTACGACCCCACACACACGTTTCTTATCATAGATCTAATTTGTCTTCTTCTTTAGCGGGTTCCACGCTGATATTGTAATGTTTTATGCAACTTATGTATTCTAATCTAAATTAACTAGTATGATCATTTCCCTTAAGGATCATCCCTTAGGGACCTCTGCCGGATAACATAATTTCAAATTAATACAACACAAAAAGGATGATAACGATGCACACACTGAAGTACCATTACTGTTCATGTTTTTAATTTTTCACGAATTATGGAATTTTTATCTTAAATTCTATTTTCAGCGCGAAGTGAAATGCCATACACAGGGTCAGGTAAGTGGCTTTAGTGGTTCCTAGTGACTTCACATGTGCTCTCACACTAAATTGAACAATTAATGCTGACAACTTGCCATAACGACAAATGATGAGCATACATTGCTGCCTTCAATGTGAAATCTGATTTTGGCTAATACTTGGTTAACGTTTAATGAGAAAAATAGACTGGATAATTGCCCAAAAGTAGTCATATAGACCAGTTAGATAAAGTCATCTGACAACCCACAATGTTTTAAATAAATTACGTAAGTACAGATTTGTTTCTCTCAGGTTAAGTGTGCTCAAGAAAGTATTTAACCTGATTATGTTCTAGTTTTGACGTCAAGGGTACTATTTTAATGCATTTTATATATTAAAATTATACTTTCAGTTCAACCAATATCTCTTACCGGTCAGATGACCATATCAAATCAAAATTATTCCACTGCACTGGTAGATAGGACATCCGCACGATTTATAGCACTTGAGACGGAGTTTTGTAAAGGGGTAAGTAGGTTAAGCCCCCTTTACACTAAACGGCGTCCTCTCTGCGTCCCGTAGCACGGCCCCGTTTGAGATTAAAAAATAATAATTCTTTACTTGCCGACAACTGGCCTGTCATTGAGCATTCATTCTGAAACCAAACCAATGCTTGTGCCTCTTTTCTACGACCACAACGATGCCAGTTTCATGGCCGCACAAAGGACGCAGAAAGGACGCCTTCCAATGTAAAGGGGGCTTTACCAACAACATTTTTGGAAATTATTCGAAAATGGTTGATTGTCTGAGATTTCATCTAGTTTCGTCCCAGTCAATTCTCTACTTATTATTAACTAGATTGCATTGGAAGTCTGCATTGTCTGAGTTATAAAATTGTGCCTAGTTAAGTACCAAATTAAGTAAAAATTTAACAATAAATGGTAAATGGACAGAAACAGTTAATCATTAGTTTACTTTTACAGTATAAGTTACATCTGACCCCACCCTCCAAAATAGCGATGAAAACAACGTTTGCAATCACCATATGTCTTTTAATTGAACGAAAACACACTTGATCAGACTAAGTCCAGGCTTTTGTTGCTTTTGTAGGTGGAGTCATCCGTCCAAGCTAGTCAGCTTAGCGGGTCCTATAGCAGCTGCAGAGTTGACAGATTCAGGTACAACCAGAAAAGCTCCATGAGAGCGCAGACCTTCACAAAAGAATACGATTAACTGATAATTAACTTTTAATTAATAAATTAAAAGATCACTTAGAAGTTAACCCATTTCTGACATTTTATGAAATTTTCATCAAATGCCATCTATAACGTTTTGAGTTAGGTTGTTGACGTAACACACATTACGGGTACAACCGGAGGTATAAACGTAACCTACTTTGTGGAGCCTGGTAATTAAACACATACATAGATCGTACTTTTTTATTTATTGATTCATTTTTTTACATTTTGAATGGGAAATACCATGGTGCATAATGGGAAGTTAAGTTTCTTTAATATGTTACGTGTATTGCATAACTTTTTGAATTGAAACATTAGACTTATACACTAACAGTTTAATAAATAGCAGTATGGCTCTTCGACGAAAGTTATAATGCGCTTTTAGGGTTTATCAAAATTTCACNGAGGAGCTGTTCACCCTCTGCCGTTATACCCATATTGATAGCTCTGCTTGTTATAGGCGGTATCGTGGCCGCCGCTGTCTATTTCGCAAGTAAGGGCTGTTATTTGGTTGCGGTGGTTTTTAGTGTTTCACATGGAAACGTAATCGTGTCATTATGACATGATCATAGTAGCTTGATCCATAGTAGCTTATATACGGACACTTGGCATGAAGAGTAGGATTTCGGGACGCGTCTGCAAATGTTAGCCTTATTTTTTCGGGGGGGGGGGGGGGTTTAACTCCGACCCCACACACACGTTTCTTATCATAGATCTACTGGTGTATATTAATTTGTCTTCTTCTTTAGCGGGTTCCACGCTGATATTGTGATGTTTTATGCAACTTATGTATTCTAATCTAAATTAACTAGTATGATCATTTCCCTTAAGGATCATCCCTTAGGGACCTATGCCGGATAACATAATTTCAAATTAATACAACACAACAAGGATGATAACGATGCACACACTGAAGTACCATTACTGTTCATGTTTTTAATTTTTCACGAATTATGTATTTTTTTATCTTAAATTCTATTTTCAGCGCGAAGTGAAATGCCATACACAGGGTCAGGTAAGTGGCTTTAGTGGTTCCTAGTGACTTCACATGTGCTCTCACACTAAATTGATCAATTAAAGCTGACAGCTTGCCATAACGACAAATGATGAGCATACATTGCTGCCTTCAATGTGAAATCTGATTTTGGCTAATACTTGGTTAACGTTTAATGAGAAAAATAGACTGGATAATTGCCCAAAAGTAGTCATATAGACCAGTTAGATAAGGTCATTTGACAACCCACAATATTTTAAATAAATTACGTAAGTACAGATTTGTTTCTCTCAGGTTAAGTGTGCTCAAGAAAGTATTTAACCTGATTATGTTCTAGTTTTGACGTCAAGGGTACTATTTTAATGCATTTTATATATTAAAATTATACTTTCAGTTCAACCAATATCTCTTACCGGTCAGATGACCATATCAAATCAAAATTATTCCACTGCACTGGCAGATAGGACATCCGCACGATTTATAGCACTTGAGACGGAGTTTTGTAAAGGGGTAAGTAGGTTTAGCCCCCTTTACACTAAACGGCGTCCTCTCTGCGTCCCGTAGCACGGCCCCCACCGTTTGAGATTAAAAAATAATAATTCTTTACTTGCCGACAACTGGCCTGTCATTGAGCATTCATTCTGAAACCAAACCAATGCTTGTGCCTCTTTTCTACGACCACAACGATGCCAGTTTCATGGCCGCACAAAGGACGCAGAAAGGACGCCGTCCAATGTAAAGGGGGCTTTACCAACAACATTTTTGGAAATTATTCGAAAATGGTTGATTGTCTGAGATTTCATCTAGTTTCGTCCCAGTCAATTCTCTACTTATTATTAACTAGATTGCATTGGAAGTCTGCATTGTCTGAGTTATAAAATTGTGCCTAGTTAAGTACCAAATTAAGTAAAAATTTAACAATAAATGGTAAATGGACAGAAACAGTTAATCATTAGTTTACTTTTACAGTATAAGTTACATCTGACCCCCACCCTCCAAAATAGCGATGAAAACAACCTCATCAACGTTTGCAATCACCATATGTCTTTTAATTGAACGAAAACACACTTGATCAGACTATAGTCCAGGCTTTTGTTGCTTTTGTAGGTGGAGTCATCCGTCCAAGCTAGTCAGCTTAGCGGGTCCTATAGCAGCTGCAGAGTTGACAGATTCAGGTACAACCAGAAAAGCTCCATGAGAGCGCAGACCTCCACAAAAGAATACGATTGACTGATAATTAACTTTTAATTAATAAATTAAAGGATCACTTAGAAGTTAACCCATTTCTGACATTTTATGAAATTTTCATCAAATGCCATCTATAACGTTTTGAGTTAGGTTGTTGACGTAACACACATTACCGGTACAAACGGAGGTATAAACGTAACCTCCTTTGTGGAGCCTGGTAATTAAACACATACATAGATCGTACTTTTTTATTTATTGATTCATTTTTTTTACATTTTGAATGGGAAATACCATGGTGCATAATGGGAAGTCAAGTTTCTTTAATATGTTACGTGTATTGCATAACTTTTTGAATTGAAACATTAGACTTATACACTAACGGTTTAATAAATAGCAGTATGGCTCCTCGACGAAAGTTATAATGCGCTTTTAGGGTTTATCAAAATTTCACTTTACATTTTATGATGTGAGTTTTTTTCATGCCAATTTTAATGTTAATTCTAANTTAAATAAGAATTAAAAAATTAAAAATTATCAAAATTTCTGAAAAAACAGCAAAAATTGGCCGCCATCTTGGATTTGCCGCCATCTTGGAAAATTTTGTTCATCGTTAGGTATAGTGCACATCTTAGACTACATGTCTAGAACGATTTTGAATTCTATTTAGTTTATGTATTTGAAATATTTTAGATTTTGTTGGGCTCAGAAATGTCAATTTTTAACCCGTGTGTTACCATGGCAACGGCTGTAGCACACACACCCACCACCAGTTTAATGGCAAACAAGCAGAAAATAAAAGCTAAGGACCTAAGCTATCAGAAAAACATAGTGAACGAAAATCACTAAGGGGGGGGAGGGTTTCGGTATTTGGCCCACGGACTATAATTCTCAGCCACGTCCAGCTGTAGAAACTTCTGAAAATAACCAGATGTTCAATTATTTTACATTTCAAAACGAAATGGATCAAACCTATGAATAATGAAATGAATAAAACGAAATGAACCAAACCCACAAATAATTCAATTTGGGGAAATGACTGTACATTTATGGCGTATTATTTGATTATTTAGTGGCCCCAGCTACGACAACGACAACGACGACTACTACTACTACAACACCCACTACTACGCCGACTACAACACCCACGACCACCACTACAACCACGACTACTACACCCACGACTACTACTACACCCACGACTACTACAACACCAACGACTACTACTGCGCCTACCGCCGCTCCTTCAGCCCCGGAATCAACCACTTCTCAAGCTCCTACAACACAAAGTACGACCACCGAGTCCGCGCCTGCGCAAACTACGACGAACGCAGCACCAGAGCAGACGACAATGACCCAGGCAGCAACTCCTGGCGTCACGACTGCTGGCCCCGTGGCCCAGACAACGGCACAGGCAGGCGATGAAACGACCGCAGGAGTGTCGACCACAATCGCCATCGAGCCGCAGACTTCTGCTGAGCTGACAACTTCTCAAGGGACAAGCACGGAAGCTTCGACAACGATGGAGGCCCCTACGACAACTGAAGTTCCCACAACGACTGTAGCGCCCGAACCAGAACAAGGTCATTTTTTTATATAATTTGATTACATTGATATCATTAGCATGTCAGTGAACAATATTATGACAGTATGTACTGTGGGTAATATGATGAAACTATAAAATATAAAAATATATAGAAATAAAAATGTGTTATAAGATTAAAAGTTTCACTTTTCACACCGAATTGAAGCTATGCCTTACATAGCTTTATTTATTTATTTATTTATTTATTTATTTAAGATTTTAAATAAACTTCTCCTAATGATCGGACTTACCCTATTGGTCTGTCCGTGAAACTCATAGATGGGGTTCACACATGTCTCGTTTTTTTTTTATTTATTTATTTTAATTATATATATATATATATATATATATATATATATATATATATATATATATATATATATATATATACTCCTTTTTTTCAGCCGTCTTTAACAACAGTCTCACTGTGAATTCTGATTACACTCCCGAGTTGGCCAACACCTCTTCTCCCGAGTATATCAATCTCACTGTGTCTTTCTGTAATGGGGTGAGTCCATGGCTTGGTCGTATGCCTCATGTGTTTCCGTCATGGTGCATCGCTGTACACGTGCTAGTTCTTTGCTTGTTTTAGTGGTTACTATAATGTAAAACTGTGCATGTGAGGGTAAATACAGAGGGCCAAACATCCTCTGTGCATTCGCGCGTTCCTTTTTTTTCTGTAAAGAGTTCTTTCTATATCGTTATTTGTAGATTTGATTAATCCATCTCTCTCTCTCTCTCTCTCTCTCTCTCTCTCTCTCTCTCTCTCTCTGTGTGTGTGTGTGTGTGTGTGTGTGTGTATTCTTCCCACATATCTGTTCCAAGTATTATAACGCTGTGTCATTTACGAAGGTGAACTTCGCATATACCAATAACAAATTAATTTAATGTAGCAATGATTATATGGCATCTAATTTCAGATTCAATCTATCTATCAAAGCAGTTCGTTAAATGGATCTTTCCAATCATGTGAAGTCACGGCAGTTAGGTCAGTCTTTTTGATATGTGTGGGACATATATTAAAGTATATATCAAGAAAAGTATGAGCTAACTTATGTACTTTTTATGACCAACAATGCAAGCATGTGTGGGGTGATTGATCTGTTAATCTTGGAGACATATTTAAAAAAAAAAAAAAAAATTGAAGCCCTACAAATATCGTTGGCTGATCTTGCCATTCCCCGAGAGTACTAAGCATTTTTATAGAAAATGTTTTTTTTTTAAGTATCAGTCTTTTTTCAATATTTCAGAAATGGGAGTCTGATATTGGAGTATTTACTGGCATTTGCAAAGGCAGCATTTATGGAGGTAGCTAAAGCCACGGCACCTGTTAGCAACGCTACTGTGGCACCACCTAGTAATGATACAAATGCCACGGCAGCGCCACCGCAGACAGAAGTGAGTGTAAAAAGTAATGCCGTGTCATGAACAGATTACTTTCCGAGTGATCATAAGTGGATATGTTTTAGAGCTGAATAAGAACGCTTTTTCCCTCATGTTTGAAAGATTTTTTTTGCACATGTATATAGAAAACGTTATCTANCTAATATTCAAGCTAGTTAGTTTTTTTTTTCTTTAAAAAAGTTTGGTTTTTTGTAATATTCTCAGAGATTATTACAAAGTGTAGCCATCTATGGAGGTCACGTGATGTGATGGCAAGCAAAAATTCCAGAATAATTGCGTTAACCGCCGTTTTGGTGGTAAAATAGCATTTAATATATTTCTATTAGCTGTTAACAATGTATTTATCGCAAAATATGGATATCATGCGAACAGTTGTTATCTCTTCAAATTGTAAGAATTGGCCCGAAACATAAGCATTGTCTTGTCTTTCTTGTTATAAAACCGGTGCAGTGTTTATTCAATTGGACTACTGCTTATTATCCGAGGTCAAAGTAGGCTAAAAACTTACGTCTAAAAGTTGAGATATATTTTCGGGTCAAAGTTCTTTGGTGAAACAGATTGCCCACGAGAGTCTAAAGATCAGAGTTAAGTAGGAGAGAAGAGTTATTATTTAAAAACCTGTACTATTTTTCCTAAGTTGAGCGCAGATCTCAAGGGCATGAAAGTGGGCATGATAAAAGAAGGATTCGCCAAGTGTGACAGCGTTGTCGAGTCCACCATTCGTTGTGCCATGCAAAATTTTGAGGAAGCCGGTGCCACAGTGGAGGAGACTAGCATCGGTATGCATATCACCGGTACGTTAACCGAGCTGCTTTTCAGACTGGCATGTTACAATTGTGCAGATATGTCACATTGCATTGAATGTAGCTGTACCATTAGATCTGAGTTATCATATTTTATCGGTAATCATCATAAACCAATGTATTTCTCCATTGACAAAGACGAAATTCCTCAACTTATGCACTATGCAATTCAATAAAAGGCTTCGTTTTTATATTATATTATATTATATTATATTATATTATATTATATTAACCTTCGTAGGTGAACGCTTTGTGGTACCTATCTTACATGAAGGCACTTATGAAACCATTGTGAATCTAACATGTGAGTAACAAAAACAAATGCGGGTAAAAAGACTAAATTATAGTGATCTTGATCTAAATATATACAAAATGGTATAAAAACTGACAGCACTATGCCTTAATTAGGCCACCGTTTATCTTTTTATTCTTCCAAGATTGACATAACAGCAGAGCGAACAACTGTGCCCATGTAATTATTTTTAAGTATACTGTATTCGCCATTTATAATTGCATTTACGCCTTTATTTTATTTATTTATTATCATTTTCTTTTTGGAAAAAAAGGTTATCACCACAGCAAGTCAGAAAGATCTGGTTATATTTAGTTTCATGTACATGTCGTACAATGCAGTGTCCACTGTGTGCACGTTATGTGATCCCAATCTAAATCAAATGTTCTTTTCTTATAGCTATTTTTGGGTTTCCTGGAATTTACCCAACTGCCATGGAACAGGCCGCGGCTCGCGGAATGAGGACACACCTCAATGATGTATCTCATACGCTCAAGGGAGTGACCTTGGTCGGAGCATACACCAAACGGCGTTACAACCACGTCCACTATGCTAAAGCCATGAACTGCGCACGACTGCTGCGGAAGGCCTATGACGACGCTCTTGCCAAGTATGACGTACTCGTCCTGCCCACTATGCCTTTTTTGCCAACAAAGCTGCTAGAAAAAGGATGCAGCGTCAAAGGTTGGTAATTCTTAATTTAATAAATCTGATAATAAAAATTTAAACTCAGTAAGAACAATCAGTGTTGATCATATTGTACTGTACACGTTGTTCATACTCCTCGTGATATCGATTTTTAGTACTACATCTGCGTGTATGGGCAGTATATGGTACAAATTAGCTTGAAAGCGTTTTGGTTTACACCACAATAACCAGTACCAACTATCATTTCAGAAACTTTAAAACAAGTCCAAGAGATGCTTATTGGCAAACCACAGTTCAATATCACACACCACCCAGCCCTTAGCATTAACGCTGGCTTTGCAAATGGGCTTCCGGTTGGCCTAATGATTGTCGGGAAGCATTTCGATGAGGTCACAGTGCTCAAGGCTGCGTACGGCTTCGAGAAAAAGCGAGATGAGAAGTGATGGCGGTGTTCTCTCAAGCTCTTTTAAGTTTGTGGATTGTAACGTTTACAACAGTTATAGATATTCCCCTCAGTAAAAAGACAGTTTGAAATGCTCATACATTTGCATATTAAATCGAGGGTATTGGGGATCTGGTCTGATCTGCTTACAGGCAATTCAAGTATATGAAAATGGGTCATGTACCTCTCTCGCGGCTTTTACGCGGGCTTCTGCACTACATAAACCAAGATCGACTAAGGACTAGTCGTTTGGTGCTGTCACTCTTAATCCTAGAAAAGACTTTACGTACGTACGTACTGTATGACCTGTTAGTGTCCTCTACCAGTTAAGCGCATTGTTTGCCCAAGCTTTACATCCATGAAAATTACTGGAGGAATTACATGCTGCTTCCATAACCAGCCCTTAAACAACAAACAGAAAAATAATTTCTGACAATAAATTATACAGATTTCATAACGTTTGCCTTTTAAAAAGTACAAATAAAGACATATTTCGCAAAATTCTTATATTGAGTCACTCAATTATTATTCAAGAGACGAATATTTTTTATGGGTATTGGTTGAGTTTGAATCCTTGCAATTAAACAATTCAATGTATTTATCCGAATATATTTCAACATTCACTGAAATTTTGTCTTGAAAAACTAATACCCAGGGGCGGATCCAGGATTATTTGAAAGAAGGGGGGGGGGTCCGAGGATGCAAAGCCGACCCTCAACCCCCCCCCCCTCGGCGTGGGGCTCGGGGCACTGAAGGGTCCCGAAAATTTGTGGTATTCTGGAGGGCGACCAGTGCCATTTGGTAGGCCCTACTGTTTAGAACTATGATTCAGCTAGTGAAACTTCTAATTTCAAGAGGGGACCATCGGTGTGATTTTTTTCAGAAATCGAAGGGGTGGGGGCAGGACCCCCCTGACCCCCCCCCCCCAATCCGCCACTTATACCAATGGGGTAGTTTCATGAAAGGCTACTGTAGTTTAGCTCAAAATTGGTCTTAAAGCTTAGACCGTTAATTTGGTCGGCCTAAGTTCAAGATAATTCACTCTACAGTCGTCTACTTAGATAAAGTAAGTGCTGGTCTGATGCATTAGTCAAGCCTTTTAAAAATTTAAAAATTTAAAAATTATCGGACAACAATACCGGTAAATCGTGGGTAAAAGTAGACTATAAAATTTTGTTTCATTTTGGACTGTGGCGCTTTTGTAAAACTATCTTGAAAAAATTAACAAAATATATGGAAATGCCCCGTACCGACAGTGTGTGACAACCCCCATTAAAAAAACGAACGTATTTTTTTCCTGACTGGTTGGATAGCTTTAGGCTGTATTTACAATAGGGTTTCGACGGCTGAAGTTAGCGCGCAGTATTGTCCCCCAAGAAAGAAATCCACAGACAAAAGAACACAAGACATCTTTCGCGATCTGAGACTCGAAAATCCAGCCAGCAGTGGAGGTTAACATGAGGACAAACGTGTCTGGTGAACCAAGAAGTTGTAAAGACTTCTTGGGTGAACTATTTTTCTACTGATCTGAATAGATCTAGGTCATCGCTCAGTTGTAAGTTCTTGTAACACCAACCCGCTAGTGGGTTATTTTCAACTTTCATGGTACAAGGTTGGCGCGCATCCGGACGTAACGGTAAATAAATCTTGTGTCACTCAAAACCAACAGCGGACTCTCGGGGTCCCAGCTGGCAACGTTCCCCATTTTTTTCAAAGGTACCTCATTATCTCCCCTCAAAATAAATAAATAAATTAATTAATTAATTAATTATTTTTAATAATATGCTTGGCACCACCAAGCAATATTAATTCTAATTCCAATTCCGTCCCAATGCCTTTAATATTACAGTAATTTTTTACGTCTACTATTTTAGACTATATACAAGGTACAAATTATTTTACCCCTCCCCCTTTAACCTAACATCCCCAAGTAAAAACAACGTTACGTTCTGCATGTTGACAACGTGCCTGAATTCACTTACTCCGCGATGTCTTTTCTCTCGTTGCCAGAAGCAGTTTTATCATCATTCAATGTCACACAGACAATATAGCTTATGTAATATTACACTGGTATTATATACAGACTTGACATTTAATATGGAATATTTTTTTCCAAATCATTTTTCATCAGTTTTTCATATTTTGCTGACTGATAAATGAAAATAAGGCTTAAATTTGGGTTTTAATAACTTTTAATTATCCTTTTGATGTCATTGTGTCTTCGGTTAATTAATGGAATTCGCCAGAGAAGCAAACAAAAACACATTGCCTATTCTATGTCATACGACAACAATTAAAAGAGATATTTTGGATCTCCATATTTTCCAAATTATTTTCTGTAAAAGAGTTACACGCCTCACAAAGAACACCCATGTCAGTGTCTAGTCACAGTAACGGTCGCTGTTACGCTTGACCTCTTCTGTCTGCTACCAGCGCTCTCAAGGGGCAAGGCATTCCTTGGGTTAGGTTTTTAGAGTTAAATCTGGAATAACATTCCAGGCATCGGTCAAAATCTGTCCAATTTGGTCCAGTTTTGTTGTAGGACATGTAGGCCATTGATTCGGCGAGTAATGGCCTACCAACATATTGTCTATGTGGTTCAAATGTGGCGATTTTGATTACCAAGGTAGCTGCTCATTCCCTTGCNCCTCACAAAGAACCCCCATGTCAGTGTCTAGGCACAGTAACAGTCGCTGTTACGCTTGACCTCTTCTGTCTGCTACCAGCACTCTCAAGTGGTAAGGCATTCCTTGGGTTAAGTTTTTAGAGTTCAATCTGGAATAACATTTCAGGCATCGGTCAAACTCTGTCCAATTTGGTCCAGTTTTGTTGTAGGACATGTAGGCCATTGATTCGGCGAGTAATGGCCTATCCACATATTGTCTGTGTGGTTCCAATATGGCGATTTTGATTACCAAGGTAGCTGCTCATTCCCTTGGTTCTGTAAGTAATCTGCTATTAAAAGTGCTATGTTTGTACCGGCAATTTCACCGTGCAACCTAAAATTGTTCCTAAGGTGCCCCCTATCAAATGATAGTCAAGTGGTTCCCAGATTATTCCTTTATTTGATCTGGTTCAGGTTTTCGTGGATGACCATCATTGGTGTTTTGGCACCAATGTGGTATCTACTCCAATTACTGACGCTGTTAATGACCTTAGTCACTTTAGACGCGGCACACGCTTAGTCGTTGGCCTCTTCTGGATGTCTGTAAACTCTGTTTTGACTGGTTGAGCGGTACAGCTGAAATCTGACCTCAATAAAGAAAGCCACGAGGTTTCAGTGTTCAACTCGGAAACGATCAGGGTCCCCAATTCATTAGAGAAACATATAACGATGTTTTGTTGTTTACAGTGGGTTCCCCTGAGCTCGTCTGGTATTCTAACCAGGTAAAACCAGTTTGGTGTTCGCTAAGGGCCTTGAAAAATGCGTTTTAGTGGCAATTTACCCCTAATTCTGAACGGAATGGGTGGTTTTTGTTTAGTTGCAACAGCATATCCCGACAGACAGTGGGTCCTGTACTCTGGTGGTAAGATTTCACTACATTGGTGGTGGCCTCTGTGTAGGTACATCAGTCTGGGCATTACTCTATAAAACTGTGCGGACCGTATCGTTTGGCGCAATTATCTGTCTTGCAATGTCTGACTTTTTCGCGTCATTCTGCCACAGATTAATAAATTTGTAGAGCACCTCTAGTTCATTTTACACCTTGCAAAACCGACCACTTGCATGCAAAAGTTCAAATTCTTCTATGCAGTAGTTCCCGACATATGGATACTTTTTTGACAGAACCATGCTTTGCCAAAGCCAAGCTTTGACCTGCCCAAAGGAGCACTACCCAATTAAATCACTGCATATTACATAATGCAGCAGCGCAACAAACCTGGTATTCAGTTAATTGGAAGCGACAAACCTGACTACACACCTCTCCATTCAATATCTTATATGAGATCGGAGTTTTTTTGAAAAAAGAATGCATTTTTACCTAGGCATACCTTCGAAACTGAAATATTCCATATTAAATGTCAAGTCTGTATATGACATAAAGACTGATGTTAAATATTAGGAATGAAGTAGAACTATAAATCAGTTCAAAAATGTACATAATCCAGCACCAAGTCATCATCATGGGAAGTTAATATGTGCATTTCAATTCCGTTTGTTACAAAAGATAGCTCTTTGATTTTGGTTCAGTAACGTTCAGATGGATTTTTAATGATGAATTACTACCCTAAGTACGCAAGTATGCTGTAATCAAATAGCAAATTTCAAGCATGGTGTATTCTGTATTGTTGATGGTACTTAATGTATTTTGAGAAGCCCAACCGTTGTTGCAGAAATTCTCAGCCTTCTTACAACTTTCTTAAGGCCTCATTGGTGACATGGACCTATGCGAAAATGAGGTTATATGTTTTTGTTCATTTGATAATTCTATTTTTCACTTTTTTTCATCAATTAATATAGGTCAAATAGATGGACAAGACAAAAAAACGCCAGGTATGCATACAGCTCAAAAACCATATGCTAATAGGAACAAAGAGCTATTAAAACAGTTCTATAATACAGACAAAAGTTCATTATTATTATTATTATTATTATTATTATTATTATTATTATAATGATGATGATGATGATGAAATCAACAACCAATATCATGAAAGTGAAACAGTGTTGTTTATCAGTATCTCAACAAGCAGATAAATCAGTTTCTTTCAACATTCTAAATGTCGTCTATACATTTGAACAATTTGTAACAAAAGCATTACCTTTGACAATGGTCAAATATGGAAAAGTGGGCAATTTTCCTGATCATCAAATTATATTTCAGGCATTTTGGTAACCCAGCACATCAAGCTTGATGCTGGAACAAATGTATCTCAAAGCTGCCTTGGATCATTGGAGGAAGGTGTAAAAATGTGGTTTGCCGCCAATGACATGAGCCAAAACCTGACACAGTTGTCACAGTACGTGTGTGAGGGAGAACTGTCTACTCACAGCATGGTCACTGGAGTGTATGCAATGGCTGAAGGCAATTACGTAAGTTATTGACATTATGTGTAAGGCGAGTGCTGAAATTAAATAAACCCACTGTCAAGCATTTTAATGTCAGGGGCTCAAACTATTTCCGATCTCTGTGTTCAGAAAAAAAGGTATATTACCAACGCTGACTTTAGTTTGTTAATTTTGAAGGTCTAACCTATGGACTGTTTTAAACATAATGTCCTAACCTTTTTAGGTCAACTTGGTATTGAAGATGAAAATGAAGTTGTATGCCGAGGATGATAACACGACACTTCTGGCACACCATGTTGAACGCTGTGGCCAAAACATGTTAGAGTATTTTAGAAGGGAAGCAATGTCCAATATGTCTAGAGCTGCGTGGGAGCTGGAGGCAACCAAAGATTGCCCTGCAATGAACTTAGTAAATGCAACATATGAATCTGGCAAGTTGGCTTGTGGTTATGGGGAAGCTGTATCCGAAATGACAGGCTTATGTATGCCCGGTGAGTGTTATTTTCCTGGATTGTTCAATACGAACTTGATTAAAAACCAAGGACACATATTAAATTAATCGAATGGTTTGTCATGCAAAGACATTGGTCATCTCCTGCTACTAAAGAGTATAACTCACTGGTATCAATTCTATTTTAGCGCCCTCCAATATAGTGGTGCTGTGGTTTAATGCAAGCAGTGCCAGGAACACTTCTATATCTGACGAGTGCAGTATGTCGTATGGTTCAATTATGAGCATGCGCATTGAAGAGCATGCCAAGGCTATCAATCACTTGCTGATGGTGACCTGCGACTCTGATGAAATGGTAATTACGGGGGTACCAGGATGGCCGCTTGTTCACCTCGAGACCTCTGGGCACATGGTAAGCAATTTATTTTGAGCTATGTCTTTTTGTCATATCCTTCTGTGTTTAAGCAAAAAAGAACATTGATATCAAATTAAAATGGCTTACTTGATTGCACGTAGATGCTGTTATTTCTTTGTAACCGACTTTTGAACTTTTTCAGTCAAAGGTGATTATATCTGGAATTGTGCTTCAAAATGGAACCGTTTCTGAGGATGACTACATTGATTGCCTGAATAAATTTGCAAAGGCCTTCCAGGCGAACCTGCCAAAAGAAGACCTCATTGGAGGTAATAAAGATCGTTTTGAGTTTCAACTCAAAATATAAAATAATAGTGATGGGTCCTTTGAGGACACCACTAAGTTTATAATTTTAAAATAGTATAGGACAAGTGCAACTGCAAATAGAANTGTCTTGTCTACATTTTTCTTAATTATTATCATGTATTGCTTTACGTTATTAATGTCAGGAGTTTTAAAAATGAAAGATTATGGAAAGGTACAAAGGTAATAATGCTTACCCACTTTGTTCAAGGGGGGGAGCATTGAAATTATACAACTTTCAAAATACATAGCTTATTCACTTTCATTTTCAGTCTCTCAGGTAACACCCGGATCTAACGATAGAGGTTGCAGTATTGTTAATGTGCATGCACATGCGTGGCGGTTTTAAATCTTCTGCTATTACAAATGTTATATTTTTTATCGTTAAGAGCGCATGCTCGACCTGGAGGAGGAGTATGGTATTCTAGACGAACTGGCAGAACCAACGCTGCCTGTTAAGTACCCTCGAACTCCAGGCTGGCGTCCTAAGCCCGAGGATAACCCTTTTAATGGCTGGTAAATATTGTTGTTATTTCACGTTTTGAAGGATCGATCAATGTGGCTTTTATTTACCTTCTTAGTATTAAGGGGTATTTAAAAAACACAGGAAGAGGGGCTGGCCATCCTTTTCTCATAGTAGTGACCATTAGTCATGTGGAATTAGCCATCTGGAATTAATATTAAGATATATATATATATATATATATATATATATATATATATATATATTGGTTTAATTTTAAGTACTCATGAACCTCTAGGAACTAGTTATGTAAGAGTAAAGTTTTATAAGCCCGACTCTCTGTGTTTTTTAATTTGATTTTACCGAACTGTAGTGATGCAATACTTGCTGGATACAACAACCTCCATTGGATGTTGTTTGACGAAATTTAAATGATGCTTTTTTTCTCCGTTTATTCACACAGCGACAATAGTATGTTGCTTTGAATATGTAGTTTCTACAAAAACAGCATTGTAGTTTAGGTCTATTATTAACACACTGTTCAATATGAAGCTGAGGTAATGAGGGCATATTGGAAATTGTCCTTTTTTCAACCAAGTTAAAAGTAGGCCATTGTGCATTTTTTTTGTGATTTTCACGAAAACATACAATTGCTCGCAGCACCTACTTTATTATTATTATTATTATTATTATTATTATTGAGCCATTTGTTTATTTTTAAATTATTAATTGCACAGGTACTGGCGTACGGATATTCAAGGTGCCCCCTCTGGGAAGTTGGCTGGGAAAACCCTGGGTATCAAAGACAACACGGCGGTGGCTGGGGTACCTATGATGAACGGGTCCAGGGTGTTGGAGGGCTACATGCCAGAGTTTGATGCCACTGTGGTCACTAGGATACTGGACGCAGGTGAGGTTATAATGTCTGCTACAATTCCAACCCTCTTGATTTGGAAAAATATTTTGACTGGAAAGTCGACAAAGACTTGCAGACAAAGCTTTTGCTTAGCTAAACTGTGTCATATTTAGTTCGAGAAAGTGTAATATCAAAGCAAAATGATAATAATAGCACAAACAGAAATAACTTATTTCCTCATTCTTATTGTTAAGGTGAAATAATTCTCGGAAAGACCGCAGTTGAGGATAGAGAGGAAGATAGAGACAAAGACTTGCAGACAAAGATTTAACGCTGCCCTATTTTGCTTAGCTTATTAACCGTGCCATATAGCTAGAGAAGCTTGAAAGACAAAGCAAAAAGATAATAATAATGCAATCAGAAATAACTTATTCACTCATTTTTATTGTTAAGGTGGACGAATTCTCGGAAAGACCGCAGTTGAAGATCTGTGTATCAGTGGCAGCAGTTTTACCAGCAGCAAAATGCCAGTGTTGAATCCTTACGACGCCACGCTATCAACGGCGGGTTCCAGCGCCGGTAGTGGTGCCTTGGTAATGGTTCTGATAATTAATCTGTTCTAGAACAATTTCTCTTTATATTTTAGAACAATAAATATTTTGTCAATTATTTGTCATGTGTATGTACATATTTTTGTGTTTTCCCCATAAGTATCGTTTTGCTCTCTCTTCTCTCTACTTTGTGAAGGTTGCAGGAGGCCAAATTGACATGGCTCTTGGTGGCGACCAAGGTGGATCTATTCGATTGCCCGCCTCGTGGTGTGGTATTGTGGGGTTAAAACCCACTTGGGGTTTGGTTCCGTACACCGGCATTTCAGTTATACACCCCTGTATTGACCATACAGGCCCCATGACCCGAACTGTGGAAGACTGCGCCCTAATGTTAGAGGTAAATTTAAAGTTACACCTGGACTGCAATTTTTTAATTGTTATTAAGATGGCCGTTGGAAAACAAACATTTCGAGTTATTTATTTTTTGGCAATCTGTGCGTGCAAATGTGGACGGTTAATAGATAAATATAAGACCCGGATGTTAGAGATGGCTACTGTAACTCTACGGGTTGTGAATTATATTTGATATGACTTTGTACGTAACGGGAATTATTACTATAATTATTATTTTAATTCAATATGTCATTGTTTTCTTAACGAACAAAAAAAAAAGAAATTAAGAGTAACCGTATTCGTAACCCCTTTGTAGGAAAGCCGTTGGGTACATGCTTCAGAAAGACATTATATACAGTGCAATTTGTACTCTTATTTTGCGTAACCTGAAGTATAAGCAGTTATAATTTATATATGTTGGTGATAGAAACATTTGTCCGGGTTCGATATTAACAATCCGTTGTCCGTTTATTATATCAAGTTTATGATATCCGTTAAGGTGATCGCTGGATACGATGACGGCCTTGACCCCAGACAGCCGCCAAACATCGTAGTGCCCGAATATTCAAAACTGGTATGTTTGTTTGTTTCACACAAGTTGACCTATTTACTGTTAGAATGTAACTTGATGATGAATTTAATTTAAAGGATGTATAATTCAGACTGTTTTATTTTTCTTTTAGGTTGATTAATGGTTAGAAAAAATGGCTTCCTTTGGTATGCCCTGTTGTTTATAAATGTGAATCTACGCCCATCCTAAAAAAAAAAAAAAAAAAAAAAAAAAAAACAAAACTACGAAATTCAACCATATACATGTACATTTATATTAGCTGAATGCAGAACTTACAGGCATGAAAGTGGGCGTGGTCAAAGAAGGGTTCGACAAATGCCAAAATACTGCCGTTGATTCCACCATTCGGTCAGCCATGAATTACTTTAAATCAGCCGGTGCCAGTGTGGAAGACGTCAGCATCCCCATGCATATTACTGGTAAGACATGTGATAATGACGGAGGAACATTGGTCGATTGTTGTCAGTTTACAAGGAACAAATGGCATTTATAATGAGATACATTTGTAATTATTCATGACTCCATTAGATATTTAACTGGGTATCCCATAAACCCAATTGCTGGAATGGTACTGGAACCCAACAGTTTAAATGGTATTGGAACCCAATATTTGGAAAGGCATTGGTACCCAATAGCTCAAATGGCATTAGAATTGAACCGAGATGTTTTGCTCAAATGCCCCTGTGATCGGTATACTTTAGAAATCCACGTGTACCGGTACACTCTACGAGAATGACAGCTCGATAGCATGGCTGTGGCGTAAGAGAGTCACCTAAACGAAGCCGCGTCGCTCGACACTGCCACTTTACTTACATAGTATTCAGCCACTAAACGGCAGGAAGCGAATTTGTGGGGATCTTGTGAAAGGGGGTAAAATCCCGTGTAGCGTTATATATAGTTACATGTTAGCGCCTCCCATAGTGTATGGGCACATCTGTATCTCTAAAGTATACACCTTGGTAGAAGAGCCAAATGCATTCATTAGGTATATCGTTTTATTTCATAGGTCGGAATATCGCTGCACCAATTATATTTGAAGGGTGCTATGAAACCATGGTGCAGGGGGGCGGTAAGTTCTCACTCAAAGAAGGTGCTTTATTATTTTGGATTGCTAAATGTCCATTATGACATTAACAGATAAAGTAATTGTTGTGCACAGAAGATGTTTTATATCTCATTTGGAATGTTTTGTATAATTATTTTTTTTCTGAAATTACGTATGTAATTGGTTGTTTACAGCTGTTGCCTTCGGATTTCCTGGCTTTTACCCGACTACCATGCAACAGGCCACAGCTCGGGGGATAAGAACCCATCTCAATGATGTATCTCACACATTTAAAATGGTTTCCTTGCTCGGAGAGTATACCAAGCAACGGTACAATCACATCCACTATGCTAGAGCCATGAACTGCGCACGACTGCTGCGGAAGGCCTATGACGACGCTCTCGCCAACTATGACGTACTCGTCATGCCGACCATCCAAAAGCTGCCACAGAAGCTACCATCGAAGGGGTCGAGCATTAAAGGTAATGATAATCAATTTAAACAAGCTTACAGAAGGAGGGGGATAAAACAAAAAATTGAAGAGTGAAACGAAGCAACTTTCAACTGCAACTGACTTTTTTTTTCGCCACTACACGTACATGATGTGTACAGAGATGGCAACTTTTCAGGTATTGTCTCGTTTCGCTCGATACTTTTTTGATGAGGGGAGAGCAACAAGAGACACACTAACCTTAAAACTTAAGGGAGGGAAACGTCATACATTACTTTGTCCTCTCCTAAATTCGCCATTAAATGTAAAAGTAGCCACGTAGATGTTCAAAGCGTTTTACTGCTTTAAACTATGTTTCGCCGCAATATTCTCTCCTTTTTATTTACTGATACTTACTAGTATTTAGCGTGGCTTAACCTATTTTAGATATTCAAAGTGCTATTTGCAACATTACCGAATTTTTTTTTTTCATTTTACGCATATACTTATTACTGTTTTTTAGAAAGCATCGAAAAATCCCTTGAGATGCTGACGAACACGGCCCAGTTTGACGTCACCCATCATCCAGCCCTGAGTATCAACGCGGGGTTTGCAGATGGACTTCCGGTTGGCCTCATGATCGTCGGGAAACACTTTGATGAAACCACCGTGCTGAAGGCTGCATACGGCTTCGAGAAAAAACGAGATGAGAAATGATTTATCGTGTAATTCAAAGTTGGTCACGGGGATTCGTCGACTTCTGAAAATGTTGACTTTTCTAGATAATGAAAAATAAATATACAAGAATATTCAGATTTTTATATACTGCAAATATGTTATTCAGGCGCAGGTGAAATGGGTAGGCCAGGCCTACAACACTACGGACAGTTATCCTTGCCTTGGCCATATAATATTCATTGTAACCTTGCGGTAGCTGGAGTATTATACCTGTAACATAGAAATCACACTGTAGCTGATATTTTTGGAGCAACAATTCCGTGCGTATCAAAATCCTGAGGTACGGTTTAGAGGATTGAGAATACGCGCAGCAAACTATAGAAAGTTGGTTTAAGTTTGCGTAAATATTGTATTTCATTAATATATTTGTTAATTTCTACATAAGTTGGAACAACCGATGTATACTTGTTGAACCATAGTTTAAACACCAGCTTTATTCTTACGCATTATACTAGCTTAGCTGCTAGCACATGTTAGCCCGTCGGATGCAAAAAAAAAAAAAAATGCATCCGAACATGAATGAATTCTACTTAACTCTGAGGATGAAAGAGACGGACAAGAGTGTAGCATGGTTTCATCTGATATTACAGTGCAGAGATCCAGTGAGAATTATTGCACATAATTGACGTTGTCACTCATGTAGTATCAAGGGGAGGGTAGATTTTGCCGACGACTCATAACAGTCAAAATCCATGCGCACAGCATACTCCTGAAAATCAAGCGGAAGCTTGGTGTCGCTTGCCATTGACTGGTCACGGTGTCTTTCCGTCGGGAATGGCCATTTATCGCTTATAAAATAAGGAAAGGCATGACCGGAGTTTGTTTTGCGAATGTGAAGACTGAAGCCTATATTGATGAAAGAGCCATATAATATTTTCTACTTGCATTATATCTCACAAGTGATACCAGACATGATAAGAAACGATGTATAACATGCTTCTGCAAAATGGCTACCAATTGTCTCCAAAGCATCAAGTATGTGTTCTTTACCTTTAATAAGCCGCTTTGGTCTTTCACACTTGTTTCAAGGTCGGTAAAAACCCTTTTAAAATGTTATGAAACATATTTTGTACTAATCAGACTACAAGAAGCATCTACCAGTAAGGATATGTGACAACTTAGGCCTACATATATATATTGATTTTGGAGGCTTAAAAATAGTTTCTACTCACACTACGTGAACAGATAATACTAAAAATGTATTTTTACCAGAAAATACTATAAACCGGCGTATGGCACACTTATAAAGATATAATACATGTAGTTTCAAACTGATGAATTATGCTTAATTTTAAAATTGTATCTGGCGGCCATCTTGGATTTTAGGGACAAAATGGCCACCAATGGCCTCCATAATGGCAAAAATGAGTTTTTTGGCTCATAATTTAGTACAATATAGATGGTATATAACAAAAAATTGCATTGAGATATATTTGATTAGGGGTTATCAGTATCCATGGTTTTGCAGCTTTCACAGACAAATACACTACATTGTGAAATTCATTTAAAAACACCCTCTTTGTCCCTTCAATTCACTTTCTATCACCAAAATAATATTACAATTGACTTTTGCACCGCCAAAATAGTAAGAATCGACATATTACACATATATGTAAGTCAAACGTTTCAAAAATCAACATAAAATCGCAAAATCATGTCCACTTTCAGAATGGCAGATGGCGGCAATTTCGGATTTGAGGCGCAAAATGTCCGCCAATTGTTTTCACAATGTCAAAAATGGGTTCTTTGTCCCTAATTTAGTCAGGTTTGATAACCTATACATATTTTTAGGCAAAAAATAATAATAAATAAAAAAAATTAATAGAATGGATGAAATATATTTTGGTACCCAGTTTGCATTTATGTTAATTATGCTAATTTATGCATCGATAGAGAGCGTCTCTACGGATAAAAAATTTCATTTGGCCCAAGGAGCATTCATGCCAAAATAGACATTTGTACTACAAAATGCAGCGTTGGCCAATTTTTGGTCCTTAACTATGTAACCCTGACAGACTTGTATTGTGACAAGGCGCTGCCGCGAGCGAATGATATTCTATTACCTTATCCCGAAAATTATCACGTCTTACGAGGTCGATCCTGGTTTTTCAGTTCAAGAGTCGTTTTATAGGTCAGCTCACTGTTACGCCTGTCAGAGTGCGAAAACAGCATGGCGGAGACGAAAGCTAGTTTCGGAGGTAAGGTTTTGCTAGATTTGTAGAGGTACGAAGTGAGTAGTTCTAGTAGGAGTAGTGCTATTGCTAAACTTGTGCACTGAAAATGTAAACAACCTGTAAATAAAGGTAATTTTATTATGTCTCTTTTCTTCGTAAGTGCATGACACAAAATTGTTGACTGTCCTTGGAGTCTGTCACTTCCTACCGGATGAAGAATGTGTTGTCTTATGTCCATGATTTGAAATCCTTTTATTTGTACAGAGATATGTGTGAGTGTGCTAGATGACTTAAATTCCCGATTGCTCTAGACCTCCACTCTACATGTGCCTGTCACAATCGGGCAACTTATATATGTTGATTTTACCATTTTAAGTAATGCAAGGAAATGCTTGACAAGGCCAGTTGGATAAAAAAATAAATTGCATCGCAGATTCATACACCTAGCTGGTGTCTGTGCGTGCTCGTGCGCGTGTACTATCACGAAGTTACATGCGTTGGCATGCAGACACCGTAATTAGGAATGCTGACGCATGACACGTCGTGCTGCGTGAACGTGATATTAATTAATTCATGAGTTTGTGTGCACGGTTGACTGCTCACTTTCCTGTGTATATGTTGCACAAGGCAACAGTTCATATGTGTGTTTGCCTAAGCTGCCCCTCAATTTGTGTTGCCAAATTTGATGTAGATAACATTTTATTTAGCTCGTATTTCCAGTGCATGTGCGTCTTTACCGATAGGTTAAGTGAATTTGATATTCCACGTTGTTGTTATCAGTTAAACTTCGCCGTAATTGATCCGCATGAAGCGGTAAATTTGTAACCTCTCAATTTGAAAATTGTGACCTCTACAAGTACGCAGACGATAACACCTTAAGTGCCGCACACCCAGACTTCGATATCTTAAAGAAAGGAGCTTGAATATGATGCACAAAATGCTATAAACTGGTTTTCCTCGAATGAGATGGAAGCGAACCCTGAAAAATCTCAAGCTATTTTTATAAGGAAAACAGCAGACAACCATAGTAACAAGCAATTATCTTTCAATGGAAAATTGATAAAACTTGAACCTTGGGCCAAGCTCCTTGGGGCTTACTTTTAACCAACACATCTCAGAATTATGTTCTAAAACAGCATGTCAACTAAACACTCTGAAAAGGGTTTCAGCTTATCTAGATGTTTTAAGTCGGCTAGCCATGTTCAGGCACTTTACATTATCAAACTTCAATTATTGTCCGTTAGTGTGGCACTTTTGTGGTGAGGGAAATATGAAAAAATAGTAAAGATACAGGAAAGGGGTCTAAGATATGTCTACGACAACCACACATTTGCACCCCAACCTTTAATAATTACATATTTCTTTTTAGTTAATTTTAATTGTGTCACTATAATATATTAGCCTTATCGCATAATTAATTTTTATATTCCATTACAAAACATCCCGGTGACTCCCTTCGCCACATAAGTTTTCATGTAATTATTAAACAGAGCAAAAAATGGCCCTATTTCTGTAGAATTATAAAAGCAGTTACGATGAGCTGTTAAATACACGTATGTTAGGTCCTGGAACTTTGCACTTGAACAGACTACGACGTATGCTTGCACTTGAGGTTTACAAAGCTATAAATTGGCTTGCACCTTCCTACATCTCCGACCTTCTCCAGGAAAGAATAACAATTTACAACCTTGTGAGAGGGGAAAAAGACTTTAAATATCCCCAGATTTAACACAATAACATATGGTAAAAATCCTTGTCACGTCTTAGGCCAAAAATATGAATGATCTCTCAGACGAATTAAAGCAAAGCATCAATTCAGATGAGTTTAAATCACTTTTAAGTCTTTGGGAAGGACCCAAATGGAAATTTAGCTTGTGTAACCTATATGCATTTAGTGAAACTGTGTAATAATACAACATGTTTACATGATTATATGCATCTATACTAGTGAGCATTGTATGTAGAATTGTTTGTTTTTCACAATTAATTAGCAATAAAATAGGTGTAGCATTTTGCATATTTTTCATAGAAAGGTTTTTTCATTTACTTTCTTAGTAGATTTCATGTGTACTTGTATACTCCCAGTAGAAAGATTTCCCGTTTACTATCTTACTAGACTTCATGTGTAAATATCGCATTATTGTAGAAATGTTTATCCTTACCAAATCGGTGAATAGCTACAAAGCTAATGTTTCCTTTCAAAGTATACCCGATGAAATATAATTTATTGTATTGTATTGTAATGTATTGTCGTTGTCTGGCATTTTATTAGCTAGGGGATATATGGTTGAGCTGTTATAATACATGAAATTGTTAACTTTCCGAGCATTTTGCAATAGCAATGGCTTACATTTTGTGCTTCAGCAGGTAGAATTGCAGTCTTTTCTGAAATAAAATGTGAATAAATGTATTTCAGTCCCAGATGGGTTTGCCAAGGCCCCGGCCTTCCACCCGCCCAACATAGAACAGCTGGGGAAGATCGCTGGAGACTTGAGACTTGAGCTGTCAGACGAAGAACTCACTGCATATAGAGGTACATGTAAAGTATAAGCACACGCGCCTGCATACATCTGTACGCACTCATGCACAAGTACAAGCACACTAACACACACGCCTGCATGCTAACACACACACGCGCGCGCGCGCGCGAGAGAGAGAGAGAGAGAGAGATTTGGATTAATTTATTGACGTGCATCATATACCCAGTACCTTCCTGCTTTTGCGCAGTCAACTGTCATATCTGCCCTGTGTCCATATCTGCCTAGTGCACGTACACGTATTTGTCATAGAAGGCTATACAGTCGGACTTTATCGATCAGCTAAGATTAAAACCCCTTTCCGTGCTCTGCTTGTTGCTATGATACACCATGGCGTCAGTTCAGCAGCACTGACTAGACTTCCTGCAATCGCATTCATGACATGTTTTTTGTATTTGCGCGAGAGGAGCAGGGTGATCAGAGCTTCTTGTGAAATTGGAAGTGTCCCTGATATAGACCTTTTCTTCCCTCCCCTTCCCCAACCCTATTGCATGTGCAAACCTCCAGATTAAGAGAGATTCATTATGATTATGTAAATTAAGTTTCATGCAGATAGTCGTATTCTTAGACAAGAAAAGACAATATTTTTTCTCAATATTATTAACCACATTATGTTTCTTATTACTGTGAAGGTAGTTTTTTTGAACACGTTCAAAAAGGTAAATGTTGTTTTGCACACAGGGGAGGTCAAAAGCTATTGGACATTTTCAAAAATACATTGGGACCCAAACCAAGGTCAATCAGCATTACAGGAGGAATTCCCAGCTAACCAGATGTGTCCCCGGCTCGGTGCTCTGCACTAAACTCTACAGATTAATTTTTTTAGGTTGGTGTCACTGAGAATACACTACATGGATTACGAACTATCGTTTCCTCGAAGAACTTTTAAAAGAAAAGTTGGTCGTTACATTTTACATGAACAATACCTGCGGCATACATGCCCAACGAATATGTGATTTTTAATTGTGTAATTATCACGCATTGTTTTACGTTTTAAATGTCGAGAGTTTTAAAAGTGAGAGCTTATGGAAAGGTGCCAACTTAATATAGATAACCCATTTTGTGCGTATTCAAAGGGGTGGGCGGGGAATAGCACTGAAATTATACATCTTTCAAAAAACATAGCTTATTCACTTTCATTTTCATGCAGTCAGTCATTTTCACTTTCATTTTCAGTCTCTCATGCAGGTAACATCCTGGACCTTCCGATAGAGGTTGCAGTATTGTCCATGTGCACATGCGTGGAGGTTTAAAACCTGTGCTATTACAAATAATATATTCTGTCTTCATTAAGAGCACATGCTCGACCTGGAGGAGGAGTATGGTATTCTAGACGAACTGGCAGAACCTACGCTGCTTGTTAAATACCCTCGAACTCCAGGCTGGCGTCCTAAGCCAGAGGACAACCCTTTTAATGGCTGGTGAATATTTTTATAATTCCACGTTGTGAAGGATCGATTTGATTTTAGCGAACTATAGTGATACAATGCTTGTTGGATACAACAACCTCCATTAGGTGATGTTTGACGAATATTTCAGTGCTCCTTTTTTCTCCGTTTATTCACACAGCGCCAATAGAATGTTACTTTGAATATGTAGTTTCAAAAATGGCATTGTAATCTAGGTCTGTTATTAACAAATTTTTCAATATGAAGCTGAGGTAATGAGGGCATATTGGAAATTGTCCTTTTTTCAACCAAGTTAAAAGTAGGCCACTGTGCATTTTTTGTGATTTTCACTGAAACATACAATTGTTCTCAGCACCTACTTTATTATTATTATAATTATTATTTTTATTGAGCCATTTGTTTATTTTTTAATTATTATTTGAACAGGTACTGGCGTACGGATATTCAAGGTGCCCCCTCTGGGAAGTTGGCTGGGAAAACCCTGGGTATCAAAGACAACACGGCGGTGGCTGGGGTACCTATGATGAACGGGTCCAGGGTGTTGGAGGGCTACATGCCAGAGTTTGATGCCACTGTGGTCACCAGGATACTGGACGCAGGTGAGCTAATACTGTGTGCTACAATTCCAACGCTCTTGATTTAGAAAAGTGTTTTGACGGAAAAGTCGACAAAGACTTGCAGACAAAGATTTAACGCTGTCCTATTTTGCTTAGCTTAGCCGTGCCATATAGCTAGAGAAGATTGACAGACAAAGCAAAAAGATAATAATAATGCAATCAGAAATAACATATTCACTCATTTTTATTGTTAAGGTGGACGAATTCTCGGAAAGACCGCAGTTGAAGATCTGTGTATCAGTGGCAGCAGTTTTACCAGCAGCAAAATGCCAGTGTTGAATCCTTACGACGCCACGCTATCAACGGCGGGTTCCAGCGCCGGTAGTGGTGCCTTGGTAATGGTTCTGATAATGCATATTCTCCAGAATAATTTTCTTCTATGAAAGAACAATACATTTTGTGCCTTTTTAAATTTGTCATCTTTATGTGAATTTTATTTTAATTTCCCCATATCTGGCAAGTCACGTCTTTCGCTCTCCCTTACAGTGTATTTCTGGTATTTTTCTCTCTACCTCCTAAGGTCGCCGGAGGTCAGATAGACATGGCTCTTGGTGGCGACCAAGGTGGATCTATTCGATTGCCTGCAGCATGGTGTGGTATTGTTGGGTTAAAACCCACTTGGGGATTGGTTCCGTACACTGGTATTTCAGTTATACACCCCTGTATTGACCATACAGGCCCCATGACCCGAACTGTGGAAGACTGCGCCCTAATGTTAGAGGTAAACTAAAAGCTACACCTGGCCTGCAATTTTTAATCGTTGTTAACATTACCGTTGTAAAACAAACATTTCGACTAATTTATTTTTTGGCCCACTGTGTGTACAAATGTAGACTGCTAATGAGTAAATATAAGGCCCGGTCCCCGTATCTCGAATGCATTGCGTATTGCGAATCGCTATATCAAATAGAGGCTACAATGTATGATATGGGACGAGTATGGACGAGTTATGAATCGAGAAGCTTGCGCACGTGCGCAACATAGGAACCTTTCGAGATACGGAGACCCGGATGTTAGAGATGGCAAGGCATGCCTAAAGATATTCCGATCCATGCAAGATAACTGTAACTCAAAGGGTTGTGAATCATATTTGATAGCAGTTTGTACGTAACGGGAATTTTTATTATTATCTTTGCTAGCATATGATCATTTTCTCAACCAAAGAACAAGAAATTAATTAATCGCTTTGTAGGAAGGTTGTTAGGTAGATGCTTCAGAAAGACGATTATATACAGTGCAGTTTGTACTATTTCGTGTAACCTGAAGTTAAGCAGTTATGATTTATATATGTTGGTTATAGAAACATTTATCCGGGTTTGATATTTACAATCCGTTATCCGTTTATTATATCAAGTTTACGACATCCATTCAGGTAATTGCTGGATATGATGACGGTCTTGACCCCAGACAGCCGCCAAACATCGTGGTGCCCGAGTATTCAAAACTGGTATGTTTGTTTGTTTTACGCAGGTTGACTTATTAGAATGTAACTTGATGATCAATTTGGTTTAAAGGGAGCATAATTCAAATTGTTTTATTTTTCTTTTATGTTGATAAATGATAAGAAAATGTGGTTGCATTTGGTATACTTGTTGCTTCATCATCATCATCATCATTTAGAGCCTATAGTGTTCCACTGTTGGACAAAGGCCTCAGCATGCTTTTTCCATTGTTTCCTATCCTGAGCCTCAGATTTCCAGTTTGGCCAAGGTTTCTTCTTCCAAGACTTCCAGTAGTCATCTAATTCATCCCTCCATCGTTTGACCGGCCTTCCTCTTTTTCTTTGTCCATACCTTGGGGTCCATTCTGTAAGCCTGATTGTCCACCTATTGTCCTTCATTCTTTTGACATGTCCTGCCCACCTCCATTTCATTTCTTTAACTGTGAGCAGTACGTCCTTAACTTTGGTCTGTTCATGTAACCATACATTCGTTTTCCGCTCTCTTGGATTGATGTTCAACATAATTCTTTCCATCTTTCTCTGAGCTACTTGTAGCTTGTGTTCCATGGAGGCATTCAGTGCCCAGGTCTCTGAACCATAGGTGATTGCCGGCAGCACACAAGCATTGAACACTTTCTTTTTCAGGCAGGTAGGAAGGTTGCTCTTGAAGATGTCATTGTGCTTCCCATATGCTGCCCATCCTGCTTTTATCCTTCGTTGGATTTCTTTCTCCAATGTTCGATCACTAAGGCTGAACCGTTGCCCAAGTTATATATACTCTTCCACTGCTTCTATCTCTTTGGTGTTGACTTTCACTGTGCAAGGGGTGGTTAGTGGTCCAAACATCACCTTTGTCTTGCTGGTGTTCATCTTTAGCCCACTTTTTTCGCTTTCATCTGCTAACGCCTGTAGCATTTCTTCGAGGTCTTTTGCATCATCTGCTACTATTATGATGTCGTCTGCAAACCTAAGGTGATTGAGCATTGTACCGTCTATGTTTATGCCCTTGTCCTGCCAGTCTAGATCCCTGAATATACGTTCCAATGCTGCTGTGAACAGTTTAGGAGAAATTGTATCTCCTTGGCGTACACCTTTCTTGATCCTGATCTTATTGGTGGTCTTGTGTAGTTTGACTGTTACAGAGCTATCGGTGTATATGTCTCTAAAGACGTCTATGTATCCATCTTCGATCCCTAGATCTTGCAGGGATGCCAGTATATACTGGGTTTCTACTGAGTCAAAGGCTTTTTCATAATCAACGAATGCTACACATAGTGGAATGTTATACTCGAGACATTTCTGTCTGTTTAGCACTTTCACATCCGTGAAGATGTTCAGTCTGTTTGTCATGATGTAATCAATTTCGTTTCTTGTACATCCATCTGGGCTTTGCCATGTCCATCTTCTTGATATCTTCTTCTTGTAGACGGTATTCATGATCTTCAAGTTATTTGCTGTCGCCCATTCAATCAGTAAGTCTCCTCTTTCATTCCTCTCTCCGCTGCCCTCTCTCCCTGTGGCACACTCTTGTTCGTCTGACTTTATCCCGATCTCGGCGTTGAAATCACCCATGACTATGTGGTAGTGGCAGTCTTTTGTCAACTGACGTTGTACTTCTTCATACAGTTGTTCTACTTCTTCATCTGGTCTGCTTGATGTTGGTGCATATACCTGAATGAGTTTCATTGAGAATCTCTGATTCACTTTGAGCTTGACTGTAGCCACCCTTGCGCTAATTTGCTTTACCTCGATGATGTTCTTGCTTAAACCCCCTTTACACTGGAAAGGCGTCCTTTCTGCGTCCTTTGTGCGACCATGAAACTGGCCAGGACGCCGTCGGACGCTCAAAGAACGCACAGTGATCGCCAAGGTCGCACAAAGAACGTTCAAGCATCGCCGAGGACGCCATGGACGCCGCGAAGTTTTGAGCATGTTCAAAACAATCGCAGAGAGAACGCGATGTAGGATGGTCGCTCAATGGACGCAGAAAGGACGCACAGGCATCGCCGTAGTCGCAGAGAGAACGCANAGGACGCACAGGCATCGCCGTAGTCGCAGAGAGAACGCACAAGCATCGCCGCGGTCGTAGAAAGGAGGCACAAGCATCGCTTTGGTTGCAGAATGAAAACTCAAAGATCGCCCAGTGTTCGACACGTAGAACGTTATTTTTTTTTACTCTCAAACGGGGCCGTGCTGAGGTATTTTTCACCAGAAAGGAATTCTAAGGGTAACAGTGGTCTCATATCAGCCTCCGATTGTTTTTTCTCCTAAAATTCATGAAACGATCCATTTTTGAGGTTATTATTAAACGAATATTTTGTCTTTTTTACAAGATTAATTGTCAGAACTTTTTGCAGAATGCTTCATTTGAAAACGGATTCAAACATTCTATGTTGTGTCAGTCATACTTTCTCGTTTTCGGTCCCTGTCCATCATCCTTATAAGGATAACAATGACCATCTGGCTGATTATCAGTCCATGCAGACCTTGCATCACTATAGTTTAAAGCGTTTATTCCCATTTATTTGTTTTGTGTGCTGGAAATGTTCTTTATTGGATGACCTGGTTAGAACCGATGAAAAGATGAGTTAGAATATAGAGAAGGACGCCCAAATAACGCTCATCGGTCAAGCAGGATGCAGAATGATCGTAGAATAGACGCCACTGATCGCCGATGAAGGTACAGAGAACGCAGCAAGAATGCTCAATGGTCTCTCAAATATCGCAATGGATGCCTTGGGTTGCACAGGGGACGTACAGTGGAGGCAGGCAGCTTGCTCGCAGTTTTACAGGTAAAATCAAGATACGGTCGTTCAAAGGACGCACAAGGGACGCAGACGCCTTTACACTGAGACACGATTTAATTGTCCTGACCACATTTTTGAACGCAGAAGGGACGCAGAAAGGACGCCGTCGGGGACCGTAAAGGGGCCCTTAGCGCCTTGTGTATCAGAAATCAGAAGGCCATTTGAAGCATTTGTATGGTACAATATATGTCCGCTATTCAAGGTAATTAAGCGTTCTACCGCTCGCCTAATTTCTGACAAGCCTATCACATGCCATTTAACTCCGGTGTCCTGGAGTTCAGTTTCCAATTCTGCAAGTCTTTCATTGTTCTTCAGGGTTCTAATGTTGTAAGGTATGAAATTGAAATTTTTCACTGGTCTTGATGTTCGGTGATCCTTGCTGCCCCAGAGATTTTTAGCACCTCCTGCACTCTGCTGGTCTGAACCAGGAACACATCCTAAGTTCAGGGCATTTGTGCGGCTGGGTACTGGAGGCCGTGTGTTTGTTGGTCGTTTCATGCTGGATTTTAGGCCTACTCATCCCACGCTGGCCATTGCGGGTTGGAAGAGGGTGCTGAAGTTGGCTACACCATTCCTAGGCAAACTTGAGTGAACACACTAAAGAGCCTGCCCTATGTTTGTATACGGTTTTCCTCCGCTGGATTTTTGCTACTAAGGCAGTAGGGTTTTTTGTGTAGAGTTATCCTAACTCCTAGTCAGATTGCTGTTCAAAGCTTACGGGTCTTGACCCCCCGCATGATACAGGTAGTACTGGTTTTACCAGAATGATAAGTCGCGGCTACAGGATACGAACCCGGGACCCCTCACACCCGAATCAAGCGCGCTAACCACTAGGCCATAACACCTAACTACTTGTTGCTTATAAAGTGACTTTCAGTGTTTTATAAAGAATGGACACATTTTCAAATTTATAACTTGTTGCTTATAAATTTGAAAATGTGTCCATTCGTTATAAAACACTGAAAGTCACTAAACCATATTTACATTTAATAAAGCTGACTTCAGACCTTACGGGCATGAAAGTGGGAGTGTTAAAAGAAGGATTTGACAAATGTGAAAGTAGTGTTGTTGATTCCACCATTCGGTCATCGATGGATTATTTTAAAGCAGCCGGTGCCAGTGTGGAAGACGTCAGCATCCCCATGCATATTACCGGTAAGACATGTGATAATGACGGAGGAACATTGGTCGATTGTTGTCAGTTTACAAGGAACAAATGGCATTTAAAATGAGATACATTTGTAATTATTCATTAGATATTTAACTGGGTATTCCATAAACCCAGTGGTTGGAATGGTACTGGAACCCAACAGTTTAAATGGTATTGGAACCCAATATTTGGAATAGCATTGGTACCCAATAGCTCAAATGGCATTGGAATTGAGCCGAGGTGTTTTGCCCAAATGCTCCTGTGAGCGGTATAGTTTAGAAATCCACGTGTACTGGTAAACTCTGAGAGAATGACAACTTGATTAACTATAGTGTTAGAGAATCGCCTAAACGAAGCCGCCGCGCTCGACACTGTCACTCACATTGTAATTTAAACGTCACTCAACAAAAGGGGGGAATTCGTGGGGAACTTATGAGAAGAAAGAAAAGTCTATGTAGCGTAGATAAGTGCTAGGCCCTGTCATAATGTATGGATATATCTGTACCTCTAAAGTATACCCCTTGGTGTGAGAAGAATCAAATGCATTCATGAAATATATCGCTTCATTTCTTAGGTCGGAATATCGCAGGACCAATTATATTTGAAGGGTGCTATGAAACCATAGTGCAGGGGTGCGGTAAGTTCACACTCAAAGCAGTTACTTTATAATTTTCGATTGCTGAATGTACATAATGACACTAACAGTTAAAGTAAAGGTTGAGTATAGAATGTTTTATATCCCACTTTGAATGTTTTGTGTATAGAAACATGTTTGTTATTTTAAAAAATTAATGAATTTTGCCAAAATATTTAAAACTAAGACAAACCTTGTGTGATTTTTGTTGTTGTTGTTGTTGTTGTTCATGTAATAATTTATCTACGCGAGTATATTGTATGTTATGGCAAAATGCTGGAGTGACGTGTGCAAAATCTATCACAGCCTGGTAAAACATAATCTTTGCTCCAAATAAATGTCTAAAATGATTTGCAACAGCGACATTTTATTCTTAAGTATTTTCTCAAAATGGCGTATGTAATTGGTTGTTTACAGCTGTTGCCTTCGGATTCCCTGGCTTTTATCCGACTACCATGCAACAGGCCACAGCTCGGGGGATAAGAACCCATCTCAGTGATGTATCTGATACACTGAAAATGGCTGCCTTGCTCGGAGAGTATACCAAACAACGCTACAACCACATCCACTATGCTAGAGCCATGAACTGCGCACGACTGCTGCGGAAGGCCTATGACGACGCTCTCGCCAACTATGACGTACTCGTCATGCCGACCATCCAAAAGCTGCCTCAGAAGCTACCAGCGAAAGGATCGAGTATTAAAGGTAACGATGATCAAATTTAGCAAGCTTCCAAAGGAGGGGGGGGGGGGGGTAAACAAAAAATTGCAAAGTGAAACGAGGCAAATTTTAAACTGCAGGAGAGTTTGTTTGTTCGTTTTCATCATTACCTGTAGCCTACATCTAGGGTAAAGAGATGTCAACATGTCAGGCATTGTCTCATTTTGCTCGGTACATTTTTGATGAGGGGAGAGGAACAAGAGGCACACTAACCTTAAAATTGAAGGGGGGGGTGACGTCATGCGACGCTTTGTCCTCTCCTGATTTCGCCACTGGGTGTATAAGAAACCTCGTTGACGTTCAAAGCGTTTTACTGCTATAAAATGTTTCGTCACTATAGTCTCTACGTTCTATTTATAGATTCTACATGCTCTTTATTGCGGCTTAACCTATTTTAGGTATTTAAATGCTATTTGTGTTTTCATTCTACGCATATGTATATTGCTATTTTTAGAAAAAATCGAAAAATCTAATGAGACGCTGTCGAACACGGCCCAGTTTGACGTCACCCATCACCCGGCCCTCAGTATCAATGCGGGGTTTGCAGATGGACTTCCGGTTGGCCTCATGATCGTCGGGAAACACTTTGATGAAACCACCGTGCTGAAGGCTGCCTACGGCTTCGAGAAAAAACGAGATGAGAAATGATTTATCGTGTAATTCAAAGTTGGTCACGAGGATTCGTCGACTTCTGTAAATGTTGACTTTTTCAGATAATGAAAATTAAATATAGAAATATTCAGATTTTTATATACTGCAAATATGTTAATCAGGCGCAGGTGAAATGGGTAGGCCAGTCCTACAACGCTATGGACAGTTATCCTTGCCTTGGCCACAAAATATTCATTGTAACCTTGTGGTAGCTGGAGTATTATACCTGTAACATAGAAATCACACTGTAGCTGATATTTTTGGAGCAACAATTCCGTGCCTATCAAAATTCTGAGGTACGATTTCAAGGATTAAGAATACGCGCAGCAAACTATAGAAAGTTGGTTTAAGTTTGCGTGAATATTGTATTTCATTAATATATTTGTTAATTTCTACATAAGTTGGAACAACCGATTCATATTTGTTGTACAATAGTTTAAGCACCAGCTTTATTCTTACACATAATACAAGCTGGGCTGTTAGCCCATGTTAGCACCTCGGTTGCAAAAAATATGCATCCGAACATGAACGAATGCTATTTCACTCTGAAGATGAAAGAGACTGACAAGACTGTAGCATGATTTCATCTGATATAACAGCGCAGAGTTCCAACGAAAATTATTGCACATTATTGACGTCATAACTTAGGTGGTGGCATCTGGCGGAGGCTAGGTTTTGCCGACTGTTGATAACAGTTAAAATACATGCTCACAACATACTCCCCAAAATCAAATGAAAAATTGACTGGTCACGGCGTCTCTCTGTCGTGAATGGCCATTTATCGCTTATAAAATAAGGAAAGACGTAACCGGAGTTTGTTTTCAAACTAAAATGTGCCTTCAGGCGTTTGAAAATATCCTCTATTCAGTGATATAATGCAAAGCTTCTTATCTGTCGCAACTGAGGCATTTAACTGTACCAAATGAAAGCTTATCTGTAACTGATGTTTGTCTTGGAACGCTGTCATGGAACATCTAGCAGTAAAAAACTGTTTTAAGCAAACCGAATAAGTACATTTTGTTTTTATAACATTTTCCAAAATTACATAACTGAACTGAGAAGAATTCCACGCTTTCCTGCAGGGGATTCCTCCAAGTCACCTCCTCCTGTGGTGACACTGTTGTAATGAGGTTGTTAAATTTTAGGTGTACGCAGTATCCCTGTCGACGTGATCTCCTCACGCACTTTTATAAAAACAGTAGTAAGAGTCATGTCATAAGACAGAGCTGGATAAATATACATTTACCCTTCTCATGCTGTATATTTACATGTAGATGGCCCTAAATATGCATATATGACATTGAAGTGGAAAATTAAATTTCCACGTCTCCCATTTCCTTTTGCACTGTGAAACACTGGAAACCAACCCCCACACGCACCCAAATAAATACAAACATAGCTCTTACTATTGCGTTAATTTAATAGCTTAAGGAGAGCATCTCCGAGGTGACTACGCTAACAACAAACGCTCTTCACTATATCACAGTCTCAACAAGGTCCAAAGTTTTTGTCCGTCAGAATAGAGCAAGCAAGGTATAGGTTAGAACTTGGACATAATAACGTTATTGTGTCCAGGGTTAGAACAATCAATTGTCTTTACTGCTATCAGGAGGGGCAGTGTCCGGAGTGGTTACGTAAAAGTGACCAACATTGTCATTGTAGACTTCCCATTCCATCACAGGGTCACCGTGCAGACATGTGCAGAGAAAAGCAAGAAAATTATTTTTGAATAACGTGAGAAATAATCTACGTGTTCTTTGAATAAAAGAGAGTCGTCACTTTTCTCGCTTTTACAATGTTCTTCCTTCCGTCCTGCTGTTTAAACGTAAGTCGACTAAATGACTGTATATTGTTCAGCCGACCCACGACCCTGCGATTACATAACCTTGCCTGGACAGTGGACGAATAGTTTCCTGATACGCGACAGACGGTGGATATAGTATATGCAAAATGGCCGAGAAGGAAACATGTTTTGGAGGTGAGATTATGCATATATTGGTGTTGTTCTGAGAATGAGTGAAAAAAAACTTTTTATGAAGACATACATAGAAAAGCGTTCATTATTTTCCACTGTTTAATTGTGATTAGTGATATGGCTTCAATTTGTGATATTCATATGCTGCTACTGGGCATCTCTCACTTTCAAAATGTGAGTGTGGTTTTAATTTGAAAACGGAATTCATAGTAGAATGGCATTGGGGGGGGGGGAGTGATTAGCATACCAGGGCCCCGTAACTCGAAAGCATCGCGCATTCCGAATAGCGATATCACATAGAGGCTACAGTGTATTATATGGGGCGAGTTATGGAATTGAGACTCTTGCGCTAGGTGGTAATGCGCTATGCTTTCGAGTTACGGGGTCCTAGTTGTACAATCCGTGGACTTTATTGGGGCAGGCGGAAGTCACTAGACTGACCACTGTGAGTGTCTGTGACCAGCAGTAGTATAGACAATGCAGGTAGGGTTATGTAATAACCGTGTTTATTTACGGAGAACTGTCAAACAAACCGGTGTAACGAAACTGGGGGTCCGTGTATGATGGCTAGGGTTAGCCTGACCCAAGTGGGTCAAAATCTAGGGCGGGGCTAATCCGTACAAATGAATGGGAAGCAGACTCTATCATGGAGGACTCTTTTACGGTACACCGCCTTTCTTGCAGACTGAATACGAAGGCGATACTATAATATTGCATTAATCTATCATTATCACTTGCTTGGTGTAAATGTATTTTGTCAACGGATGAGACATTTGATAATAAGTTGAAATGCATGAGTGGTTTATGTGACAAGCGATTGCTCTTTTAACGAAAGGGTTGTTTTTGGTAGTTGCAACAACACATCTAAGAATCAGTAAATAATTAATGATCTGTTTACAAATATGATAATTTATCTCAAATTCTAGTAACCAAACCCAATTTGCCACCCTGAAAGTCTGCTAGTTCAGGTTGTAGTTGTTCATGCCCCATTATGCTTCAGTATGCACTTATTTTGTAACAATCAAAGTTTTACTTTTTTTATACGCTCATACGCACTTCGCTTTCCTTCATGCCCCCTTCAATCAAAATGTAAATAAAAGAAAAGATTTCAGAGTCCTATATTTTCGTAACGGCTATTTTATATAGTTTTAAACTTTGCAAGAAAAACAGTGTGAGTTGCAGCAGCTACGGTCACATGCAGACATTAAAAGTGACAACTTGTGAATGAAGCTGGCATTCCCAGCTTTCCATCCTGTGCCACGCGCACCCATTTTATGGTCAAGTTTTTAAACCCATCCATGGGCACGAACGAGAAATCTTCTTGTCATTGCGGTAGTTGCGCTAATGGAACAATATGCACAGCATTGTAGCATGTCGCTATATTTGGTGCATCTGCTTTTTTATTCCTCATAATGCTTTATGCAAATAAATCTCTACTTTTCTGGCGGTGTGAAATAGCTAAAGCATTTGTATACAATTTTTTAAAATTACAGATACTTGATTGTCTCGATAATTTTTTCGATATATAACATATCACATCACCCCTTTTATTATGTGAAAGGTTATCAAAATATAACCTGTATGTTCGGTGTGAAGATGGTTATAAAGGAAAAGGTATTTATGAGAGGTATTTAAGAAAATTTTAGTACTTCTTGACGCGCTATAAATAGCCTTCTAAGAAGTTTTGAAGTGACTTCTGATGTGGCAAGCCGGAATCCGTTTTATAATGTCTTTAAAAAATATTATTTTTCATCGCCTGGAATGAAACTGGTTCTATTATGTTCAAAAATGATGAAAGGTAACAGGAATCTTTCATAGGATGAATGATTGTTCTGTAATGCACAAACAATGCTTAGACTGTCAGAACGTGCCAACCCGGACTGCATTTTTCAGCTACGTGTTTCATTATCAAAGATTCGTTTTGTATGTAATGTTATAAAACGATAAAATCGTAAAAAAAAGATCATTTTTAGCTCGATTCAACACACCAGTGAGAACGCAAAACAATTGTATACAGAGTTATATGTCAATACAATGGTGTGTACATACAGTATAATATTTGTGTAACCTACTTATGATCACGTAAGATTTATATAATGGTTGTAGAGTCATCAAGTGCACGCCGCCACATTAATTTTCTTTTGTTGATTAAAACAGATCTCGTGAAACAGAATCATTTGTACCTTGAAAATATAGACCAAGCCAGCATAGACTTAACCGTGAATTTTAACGCAACCAAGTTATCGTTATTGTGTTGGAGTTAGTAAATGTGGGGACTGGTATGATTCAGATCGACTCTGTCAGACTAAATGATTGCATAAAGTCAGAAATTATTACTTTCCCCGTTAAAATCAGAGTTTTCTTCAAAGTAGAACTATTTCGTATTTGAACGATAAGAAGTTGGTCTTCGTTGCTTTTAAAAAAGCGGAAAAATTACACTTTTTCACAGTCGAACAATAAGTAAGTTGCCTGTTGTGTTGTGTATGGAATGTTACGAAGACGTTAAACAAAAGTGAAAAATGCCGGTAGTCATGTTTTGTTAACTACCATTAGCATTTGTCTGACATGTTATGAAAG
>NW_019775736.1:183505-213314 GCF_001039355.2 Lingula anatina | reverse complement strand
GAAATTATACTTAGAAATCGATCCTTTTTGTTATATATATATATATATATATATCCTAGGGACTGATCATATCTTTTAAATTATACCTTAGGGCATGCTATGTACATCATTTTATTTGGAACCAATCCAGCTTCTTTTTAAATTTCTCATTATGCAATAGTGCAGTTATCACAATGTTTAAAATGACATAATGTGAGGGTTCGCAAATCAAAAATTTCAAAGGTGAAAGTAAAAACGTAATTTTCACGATGTTGAAGTTTGGGTAAGATTGTTTGTTTAGCCAATCAACTACCTAATCATATTATTATAATTTGCATTGTACTAGTCAATTTTTACTGTTAATATTTACACCTGTGAATTACAAGCAATTTATGAAAATAAATGCGCTTTTTGGGGGTAGTTTTTGATTCAATCTAAAATACACATTTAAAGTAAAATTGATATGTACTGGATTTTTAGAGCCTATACTATGCTCTATTTGGAATGCATTTTTTGTTCTCCAGATTAAATCTAAAAGGGCTTTTAAATTTTGTTAATGAAAAAAATTCAAATTAACAAAAAGCAGTTTCATTATAATGGCACGAATTCTTTATATGAGTAAATTCTGGAGGTGCCAATTTTCAGATTTTTCATTTCCGGTCAAATTCAAACGGTTAATATCGCCTGTTGGCCTATTCTTTGTCTAGTGAATCCAGTCCGTTCAAAGGCTGTTCTATTTTCTCATTATCTTTTATTATTTGAGCATATGAGTCCTTCAGTAAATATTTAATTGTTTCTTCATGGTTTTCTGTCATTAAAGATGCCATGTAATAAATAATACATCGAAAATTTGGTCTTTGCTTGTAGATGAAATGTATGACTGCATTGATATGAGTGAGAGAAAAAAAAACAGTCTCGTCTTTGGGCGAGTTTATCAAATTTGAGGGGTGGGACAAGTCCATTGCATTTGAGACGTGTCAGATGGGGCGAGTTCATTCCATTTGAGGGGTGGCAGGTGGGACAATTCCATTTCATTTGAGGGGTGGCAGGTGGGGCGATTTCATTCCATTTGAGGGGTGGCAGGTGGGACGAATCCATTCCATTTGAGGGGTGACAGGTGGGGTGAGTCCATTCCATTTGAGGGGTGACAGGTGGGGCTATTCCATTCCATTTAAGGGGTGACAGGTGGGAAGAATCCATTCAATTTGAGTTGTGACAGGTGGGATGACCCCATTTCATTTGAAGGGTGACATGCGTGTTGCTACAAACAAATTTAAATCTTATGAATAGGTTGCAAGATTGTAAATTTATACTTTATATTGGAATTAAGGTATTCTTTCAGCCGGTTAAACCTTTAATGTCCAATTTTATATTTACAAAATACTGCACATAATTACAAAATTTTAATTAAACCATTTCAATTTTAAATATCGCCAGGTATCACAGAAAACCGTCATTCCTAAAAGAAAATTACACAATTCTTCCAGATTGAACTTGCAAAAGTAATCACATCTATGTGATCTTTCCCCTTTCCCATTTTAATATTGCTGTACTGTTTTTTTTTTAATCTATATGAAAACATAACGAGGAATAACAGAAATATTTATTCGGATTTGATATAAGAGATACATGAAATTGAGTATGATATATGTCAAAGACTTTGTTGTTTGCAATCCCATGTTGCACAAATTCTCCGTGGGCTTCTGAAATAAAATAACGCATAGAAATTTTGATTCAACTGACAGACTGAGATCATTTTGACTTATTCTAGAGAAGCGCAACACATCTTATTTGAACATTTTCTTTTAAGAATATATGAAATAAATTACACATAACTTGGATGAAAGTACAATCAAGTTTTAATATACATGTAGTTGGTCGTGTAATGGAGGGACAGAATACGGCACACTGGAGACGGTAGTCAACCTGCTTAAAACCTTCATCTGTAAACCATCGCTTTATGAGCAATTGACATGTGCGTGAACGTGTGTTGTATTATATGAAAAACACTTACCTTACAAAAAGATCTTTGACAGGCATGTCAATCTTTAAGCATAAATGGATTGCCCAAGTGTAATCTGAAACAAGTAAGATAACTTTAATAGCTATGTCGACCCTTATTCTTGTAGTAATAATAATGATAATAATAAAATGATGTATCTTAAAAATTGCTAATTTTTTCCGGGTGAAATGATCAATCCTTTACAGTATATAAATTATATAACCCAAAAGAAATCGCTGAAAACCATCGTAATTGTTTTCAAAGGCGACGTTTGAAATGTTAATTAAATTTGACTTTAAAATTGATGTACACCTTGATAGGGCAGACTTCTTGTATCCAAAACTCAGAGCTATGACAAGTAATATTATCTAAATGAATCAGTCTTTTTGTGCAGTCATGTTTATATTTATACGAAAACATTTTAAATTAAGTCACAAATGCGCTTTTAATAGCCAGGGGTCATACAAAAATTTCACACGTGCAGAACAAAATATAGCTAGTTTGAAAGATTTCAAGCAAACTTATTGTTTCATCAATGGTCAGCTGATAGCACCATTTCTCCTGTACGTTTGTTGTCCCAAAGCACTGTAACCAACATATTCTGATGGGCATAATGTTACAACAAATCGCGTTACTAGTACTAATATCTACAATAAATTTTCTTTCATTCGGTTGCACTCGTGTTTTATTGAGGGAGGTTATTGAAGAAGTAGTGCTACTTACCAAATACTTGCTTCTACGTCTTATAAAAGCTTAAACTTGTGAGTTCACCACACAATGTTTCGTCTTCACTCAACTGTGCCCAACTGCAGAGTGAGTATTCAGCTCGCACCACGACGGGCAACTTATTGTTATGCAAATTACAACAGATTTGGCCCATTTAGGGTGAGAGGTTTTGGCTAAAACTGCTCACAAATGTTCACTGTCAAAATATTAACAGTACGTTTTTGATACAACAGAAGTCCACTTGTTAAAACATACTACTTAAATAACTACTTTTAACAATCATAATCGAATAAAGCGTTTTTATGACTCTGTCTATATATTAAAACCCAAGATCCACAATATTTTATATAATGAAGCCAATCAGTAGAAATAGTTTAATATGGGCAGGACAAACGGGTCCTTTCTGTATAACTGGTCGCTAACATTAACATCGCTGTCATCCCGAGCGAAGTTGTGTTGATCACACATGATTTTTTTTTTTTTTGATACCATTCTTTCTAAATATTATGTAGGCTTTAAAAGACAGAGGTTCGTTGAAAGGAATATTTTCAATTAGTATATGGAGTTTCAGTTTTGTATGGAACAGTCTTGTAAGGAGACAACAGCGATTACATTTTAACACCTTCTTCCTGAAAATGATATATTGGAAAATAGTCTTTGCCTACTGTTTTTTTTTTTTTTTTTTTTTTTAAGTACGAAAGCCTGCAATCAGTGGCGGATTTCTGAAAAAAATCTCACCAATGGTCCCCTCTTGAAATTTGAATTTTGACTAACTGAATCATATAGTTCTAAACCGTGCCAAATAGCACCGTTCGCCCTCTATCAAATTTTTCGGGGCCCTTCAGCGGGCTCTTCAGCGGGCCCCGAACCCCTCGCCAAAGGGGAGGGGGGTTGATTTTGCATCCGCGTACCCCCCTTCAAATAATCCTGGATCCGCCCCTGGTAGGTATTCTCGTTCATATCAGCGAGACAAAACTTGGAACCTAGAACTCAATTATAAATGTTTTGTTGTTGGATTATGAGCCCCTAATTACAGACTTTCATTTAAAAAGGTATTCATTTGCTTTATCAAAGATAAAATCTGAACATAGACCTCTAAGAAAAATCGCTGCCAGGGCTTTGGAGTACTAAATGGTGTCATTCAATCGGCTTTGAAACGGTGATCGTGGGTGCTCAGAAATTTGAGAAACCGATTTTTCAGTTTTTATGACGTCTCCCGTAGGCCTAATGACATGGGTGTAAATGTTAATTTAGTCACTGAACGCTGAAGATTTATCAATTACCCAAAATAATGTAAGGCAGCAAATAAGGAATATCCTTAACAGTTCCAGTTTATCGTGAAATATATGTATAAACATTAATTCCTTTTTACCTTCACGGAGGTTAATTAAATGTAAAAACTGCTACACATTAAAAAGACCGGGTGGTGCTAAAAACTTGGCGGCAACCAAGGCGTTTTTTTTCTGATTCAGTGTCACGATTTAATATGCCAAGCATGATGTTGCAGACCATTCCCATACCCTGTCGTACTAACTTTGGGTCAAACTATCCCACGGGGATTTTCGCTTAATTGCAATTAACTTACGCGGCTTAGGTGTCTGTCACGCCTACTGAAGCTGATAGGGGTTAATTTACTATTGTTTAGCAGCTTTAGCAGGCGTGCCAGACATCTAAGCCTCTTAAGCTGAAAGCAATTTAGCGAGAAACCTCGTGTAGATGGACCGATCCTGTTAGATCGATCTAGGGATGGGAACCCAGTCTTAGACCCCATTTCCAGAGATTAGATCGATCTACTTTAGATCGACCTAACTCCCTGGGGGTTCACGCTTAATAGCTGTCAGCCGGGCGGACACGAAAGTTAATTACCTCCTTACGGCTTGTAGTAGGCGGGACGGACATTTAAGCCGGATTATCTGACAGTAATCTAGTGAGACTCCCCGCGGGGATAGATCGATCTAAAAACTCTGGGAATACAGCCTTATACGTTAGCAAAGGAATGCGCGCAGCAACGAGTAGAATAAACTTTTCAGGCCTCCTAGTTTATACTGACAAGCCACCGAGTAATTACTGAAAGGGTCAGGTTGGTGGAATTACATTGTCTTATGTCGTCTTATTGTTCCCCAAGCAAATCATCTCCAACATCATCTTATGGTTAAATTTCGTCTTTCTATTTCACCAAGCCAAGTTATTTGCTCTGCTCAGACATTTTGTGGAGATGATAAGACAAGACTGTTTAATTCCACACTTGAACAAAATATACACAATAATGAATGCGAAAAAAAAAATTAATGCTATAAATTACGTAAACACCCTCTGGTGATATAGACTGGACGGAGAATGCCATATGGTGTAATAATCTGACAGTAAGTGAAATATACATTTTGGGTGTGAAAAAGTTGCAATCCAGCATATTTCCATATGCACATTTATTCTTTCATTGGTTTCTCATTATGTCTGAAATCCAAACTTTTTTTACATCAAAATGGAAATAACATAAATAATAACAATAAAGATAATGTGCAGAATATACAACAAAGTTAATAGCCTAATAACATTTACTCACATGGAACCTTAATATTTGCACTTGTAATCTTAATGGCATTCATTTATAGAATACTATATTTTGTTTATATTTTTTTCTATTAGGAGTGTTATATCCAACACTGAAACTAGAACTGCATAGGAAAGGGAAATCATCTAGTGTGACGTGAAGCCATATACAAATTAATATTATTCTAGCTATTATAGTAGTATGCCACTCTTTTGTGCTATTAAGTTATTTCAGAAAGGCTTCAAATTTAGTCTGTAACACCCATCCAAATTTTGACATGCCTCAATCTACTGACAGTGTCAATGGAAGAAACCCTGAGGATGCCTAGGCTGACAAACCTCATTTACAATTACTTTTGGAAGAGATTCCAGAACTAACACTTTCAAAGCAAAAAAAGCATCAAATTCATAATTTTGATGCTGAATGCGAACAGGTTATTACTTTTCTGGAATGATAAAAGAAGCATCGGTGTTAATAAAAGATCAAACCAAGGGCCAATGAACTGATGTTTATGTTCTACTGTTGGTTCAAATATTTACAGAGTGGCGATATGCTGTTATATAGTTTCATCAAGTATCAGAGTCAATCTTCTCAGATTCTAGCAAATATGCTGCTCAAAGCACTGGAATACCAAAAAAAAAAAAAAAAAAAAAACACATTATCATTTGAAAACAATATTAACAAATAAAACTGGTGACAAATCTTCATACATATTCTACCAAGAGCCATGTACTGGCTACAGCAGATTGAACAAGAACATTGGCATTTTATATATATGTCCCCAGTTATTTAATACAAGGTAAATTCAAAACATTCACAATTGATGTTATTAAATGATGAGCATACCAATGGCATCAGAGGAAAAATGTCTATGTACCTTCACCTCTTAGAAAAAATCTAACCTGGGTCACATTATCAAAATTCTTGCTTACTGGTTTTTGAAACTATGACCTTCATTCAAAGTACCTATATGGTGAATAGCTGTTTCTGCACATATTGATATATATTATATTAGCCAACTCAGATCCTACACTCTCTCTGAAATATCTGAAATAACAAACACATGCTTAGAACTCCCTTAACAAAGTATTAACTAAGCTCATTTTTCTTATCTCTGGAAACTACCAATATATGATATAAATGAATTCAACAGTTCAAAATAAATTCAACTTGAAAGTATTCAAATTCCTTTTAAACCATATCAACCTTTCTTCAGTTTGAAAAAATGAAGCAGAAAACTTTGAACAATACTGTGTACCCTATTAACATCAAGTAGTCACAAAATGGCATGGATGTCCCACAAACCATGTGACATTAACTGATACAGATACTATACATACTAGTTTTTCAAAACGTGCCTATTAACCCAAATTGAACTACAAAATGCATTAACTAGCTGATTGTGATTTTAGGTACTTGTTTTGCATAACAAGTCCTCAATAGACATTGCAAGATAAAATACAGAGGGTTCTTATTGTCTTTTATGTTAATAAATCTGTAGTTCTAATCACCCCCCCCCCCCTTTCAAAGCAGACACGTGTACAATAGCAGCATCCAACAACATATCCACTATGGCCCTCGTTTTCCCTAACATACAACACATCAGCCCCTACAAGTTTAGCTATGTACAATGATATACACTGTGCCCTGCCTGAAGCACATCCAGGTCACCAGGGCCTTTTTAACAACGTTCTAACAACTAAGACTCTTTGTTTTGCCACTTTTTTTCCTTTAATTTATTATTTTTTGTTCTCCTCAAAATCCTACGATCATAGTGGTTCTTTCTTCTTGAGCTGGTGTTTTTTTTTTTTTTTTACACTCAAGTCCAGTCTATTTTAGTATCTGTTTTCTGTTCCTGCTGCAAATGCTCCTCTGGCAGCAGCAGCCCCAGCGTTAGCAGCCACACCTTGGACTGTCTCATTCTTCATTACCCCAGTGGCAAACTCCTGCCGAGCCTTGGCAAGACTAGCCCCCGTGGAACGGTAGATACGATGGACCTAAAAAGGACAAAAAGTACACAGTTCATTGCAGTAAACAATGGTAACCATGCATCTGAATCAATCTGAATGACCACTCCATGCCTGCTGGGTTGATCCTCTTTTTCAAAGCTTATAGATATATGAAAAGGTTGTGTATTGTTACATATTAAGTTACTGCAATACATCTAAAAACATTAAATTTGTTTAAAGCACTCAATATCAATTTTGTCCACTTCAAAAATATAAAAGTGAAAACTACATTTAATTTGTTTAAAGCACTCAATATCAATCTTGTCCACTTCAGAAATACAAAAGTGAAAACTGAGGTACTGTGAATTTAATATTCATGACAATAACACATAACCCCCTTTATCCAAGAAAACAAGACTAAATATTTCCATTTCAATGTATTTATTGATATGTACATTTACCTTTATTAGTAATATCATATCCAATACAGCCAATATAGTGAAGAAAAACCCAATCACCAAACAGATTGCACCTGCAGCTGGGTCTGGGCCAACACGATCCAACCCCGAGATCCACCCACTAATGGGATATAAAGAAGCAATACAAGCATTAAATAATAATACATATATGTGCATGTTTATCCACCCACTAATGGGATATAAAAGGCAATACAAAATATTAAATTATCCTAAGGGCCAAATGGTACAGTAGTAGGCATAATATAAGACATAAGAAGCTGTAACTATGAAAAAAATCCAAATAGATGTAAAGTAGTAAATGAAAATAACTGATATGTGGGTCCATTAGGAGCAAAAGCAGTTCACATCAGTTGAGTAAGAGGGTTAAAGTACCTGTTATTAAACACTCACCTCAGTTCACTTTTTATTTATCTAATTTTTTTTTGGCAGAAGTGAGCTTGCTCTACATAAACAGGTGGATTTTGTGTACACCAACAAGAACTGGTGCCCTCTTTTACAGATTTTAAGTCTATCTTTTAATGGACCCTTTATCAATGATTTCAATTCATTACATTATATCTACATTGTTTTATTTCCATAGTTTAAGCTTTTATATCTTACATATGATATTTAGTGTTGAAAGACAAACTGAAGAGACTGACATGCTGTAGCGTGCCACTTTCTGCCTCAAATAACATTTAAGACAAATAAATATATTCATCAAGGGTTAAATAACAATGTTATTAGTTCCAAGGACTTTAAACTAATTTCAGGAAATAACTATGCACCATCCACCTCATTTTAGTCAATGAAAAGCTAAACAACATAGCACTTGTATCCCTGAATGTCTTCCAACACTGAAAATCACCATCATGCAGATGCATACCCTGGCAAGCCAACTGTACTACTAACATTACCTTAATAAGTAAGATAATATCAAATAGGCCCATCAATGCAAATAGTATGCCAACAACAAACATTATTGCTCCTGTGGCTGGATCCAATGAAACAATGCTCAAGGCAGAGATAATTCCACTGTTACATGGAGATGTCATTGCCAAGAAAAAAAATTATCAGTAGTATATTTAAACATGAATCATTACTAGTCTATCAAAAAATAAATAAATAAACAAATAAATTGATAAAGAACTTATTTGTATAAATCACGCTATTTCAATGTTATGCAAAAATGATAAGTATCAGAAACCACTTTTATCCCTATTAAAATTGTAAAACTATTTTAAAATTCTAATATGTATGTACAATTATTGCATCAGAGAGCATGTGTTGTATCTTTGCATCCATATAATCATGTTCAAAGTTTTCATATCTGATAAAAATGACAGTCAAAAGTACTTACACAGATCCAGCACTGTCGATTCCAAGGCATTCAATTATGTGGGCAACAAATTGAATAAAAAACACAAAAAAGAAGACAAAGAAGTTGAAGGAACTGTCACTCCTGAAATGTAAAAAATTAAAACTAGACTTTTGCAATATCAAGATAGTAGTCAATATTTTAGTATCTTTTTTACGGTAAAACTCACAATTACACCCCATTTCCATAGATTAGATCGACCTACTTTAGATCGACCTAACTCCCTGGGGGTTCACGCTAAATAGCTGTCAGCCGGGCGGACACGAAAGTTAATTACCTCCTTACAGCTTGTAGTAGGCGGGACGGACATTTAAGTCGGATTATCTGAAAGTAATCTAGTGAGACTCCCTGCGGGGATAGATCGATCTAAAATCTATGGGAATAGAGCCTTATTCTATTAGTAGCAAATCAGACAAAAAGAAGAGATTCCGTTAATATATCTAATGTACTAAATTAATTTTTCCTTATCTTTATCTTTTAATTTTGTTTAATGATGTTTGAATTTTGCTCAACTTACCTGAATGCTTTATAGACGGGTCTGTACCAGCAGATAAATGAGCAAGGAGTAAATAGAATAAAGAACAATATGGACAGTCCAAAAGTCACTCCTGCTCCACTGCTGTTAGCGCTTGGATCCTTGGACTTAGAGATGAAATAAGCAAGACTACCCAGCACATTGAGGACAAGCACACATGCATGGACTGAAAAAATACATATGATTTCTGTTTATTATTTCAAATAAGAACAGTTATTTATAAATGCATCTTTTGAAAAAAAAAAAAAAAAAAAAAAAAACTTGGGGTCTTTCAAACAAGATGCAAATGTTCTCATATTCTTATCAAGTTGGCAAAACATTTGAAATGCCTGAAAAATATTAAGAACGATATACTGCACTCCAAAAAAAGGGACAAAAGGCACTGTTAGGCCCACCACAGAACCATATCAAGTTTCAGTTTCAGTTTATTTGTATTAGAGTCTCACCCATAAAGGTAAAAAATAAAATCAATAAAAGTTAAAACAGTCATTACAACAAGGCAGTTCTATCAAACTCCAATCATTACTGGGGGTTGTTGGGTGGTGGGTTCCATGGAAGATAAAATCTTTACTCTCCCCAAATTTCAATTTCTTGCAATAACAAAAGATTAATACTCACACATCCATAAATAATAAAGCAGCTTCACAATTCTCTGGAATTCTAATGGTATGTCCACATTAAAGTCTTGGTAAAAACAGGGACCTACACAACACCATTTTGGTAGTGGAGGCCAGTTGTTTGCCCGTGCTGAAAGAAAAAGAAAACGTATCTCAGGATATCAGACCTCATAGAATTCTGCATAAAGTTTATTTAATAAATTCAGATATCTAGGAGACTTCAAAAAGCCTTTTTGGCTCATTCTTCTCTTTTTCCTCTAAGCTTAATCACATTCTGTAAATATGTAGAAGGCAGAGCCAAATCCAAACACTTACCATCATACTGCATTGAGCGCATTTCCTGTTCCTTCCTAGCCAGTTCTGCTGCTTTCCTTTCCAATTCCTAAATGTACAAAGAAAAGTAAGAAACTTTTTCTAAAAAGTGTTGCCTTCAACACAGTTTTGAACATTAAAACAGCACCCAACTTGAAGTAAACCAATGTTCTATCATTCTACCTTTCATTTGTTAAGAACTTAAAAAATCAGACAAAAGAACTATATATTTATTGACAGGGAAATAAACATTTCTACAAGGCACCAGACAGCTCATTTATCATTTTTCACAGGGCATCTCCATCTATTTGAATCCTGTACAATTAGCTGTCTGCCTACCTCTTGTCTCTTCTGTAAGTCATCAGTGCTGACACTCTGTGCTGGAGTTGGGGTGTATGCTGGTGGCTCTGACGGCTGCATCACGGCAGGCTGGGTGGTGGCTGGTTGCGGCCTCTGGGGGGCTGGAACTTGAGGCTGCTGAGCAGCAGCCTATGAAATCATTTTAATACTTCAGTTAAAATCATTCAGGTCTTCTACTCAAGATATATATCTACCTACAAATCTACGCTTGTTTTTTTTGTCTCAGCTTATTATATAGGACATAAATTGACAAATTGGATATGTTCAATGCAACTACAAGTGACAATACAACAAGATATATATACAGTAATTAGTGTTCTTAGTTTCTGAGAACCAGCATCATAGTATGATTATATTCCATAGAGCCTTCTTGAAAACTGGCAATATTTTACAAAACAATGTCTTGTCACTGACAAAGAAAAACTACCTTGTGTCACCAGACACCTATGGCCATCTGATGAAAATGACATGAACTTTTCTTACCTAAAGCTACAACCCTCCCCTGAGACAACAAATCACTACCATGTGACCCAACAACTTGTGTAAGGTGAGTCAATTCTTTACTTGAGGGTTTGTGGTTAAGTGCGATCAAGCCACAAAAAGACAAGTTTTATACTGACAATGAACTTGCTTCACCAGGCAATAAGGAGGCTGTCCAGTCTCTTGAAGAGTAAGTTGGGATGATAGGGACCCCACAGGGCCTCAGACATAAAAATTTTGGGTAATCAATTTTGAGTGTCTAGTGACAAATTCAGATCTAGATTTGGGTAAAGACTTCAAAGACTTCTTCAAATGCAGGTTTTTGAGATGACAATGTGTTTGAAGCGCAGCATTTTAAATGCTGACATGAAAAATGGTGACAGGACCGCATTAAGCATCACTGCAATGTCACATTATAAATGAGTAAACTTACTGGTTTAGTTCCACCATCAGCAAATGGATTGTAATCATCCATTCCTGCTTGCCTCTGTCCTCTGGCTTGTTTTACTGAAGGGTCCTGGATTGAAAAAAAAATTTTGAAATATTATTCTTACACACCTTTCCCTTTTCTAAAAAGCATATCTGACAGAAGCTTCCTAGATGCATCTGCCACGTTTTGTTATTCTTTAAATGTGGACTATACTTCACATGGAATGTTGCACATATGCCATCAAGAAAACATAGAGGCTATACAAGAGATGGGACTGTTTTGATGTCTTTCAGGGATATGAGTAAAACTGGTTCCATGGTGCTGATTTTTAAAATTTGATTTTAATGGATATAATGCTGTTAGGACAGACTGATATTATGGTCTATATATATATATATATATCCCACCCATTCATATCTATTTGGATGTTATTTGACGTTACATATTTATATCTAACATTTTATCTTGAAACCATTGGATGAAGTACAGCCTCCATCCCCAGGTCTTTAAATGCATTCTCCTAAATCATTGCAGTTAAAGAACTATCTACATTAGACACAATTAAAAGATGATCAGTTGGCCAAATAGATCAAATTCAATGGGTTTAAATGAATGAATAAATAAACTTCATAAGTTACAAATATAAAGAAAAAAAAACATACAGGTTTTGTATTTGTATTTTGGGAAAAAAAAAGGCATATATATCTGTCTATTTCTACTATTGCTTGCTCTACTGACTGCACTGCTCCACATTAGCACAATGATTAATGCATCAAGGTCAAACACATCAGCACTGAAATTTAACCACCTATTAAACCAGGACGGAGATTCCTATTTCCAGGAAGCATGTTCCTAATGAGCAAACTTATTGAAATCGCTCCCCTTGACATACAGGCAGTCCCGACTGCCTATACTACAAAAACAATTTAAATTCAAACATTTGTGTGGTACTAATTTACAAGAAACCTAGCTGGTGCAGAAAATAAAAACCCACTGAGATAGAAATAAGGACAGTGTTTTTTTTTTTTTCCACAGCAGATGGATGTTTGAAAGTCATATATCATACCAAGTTGATTAGGGCTCCCATTTGGGAATATGTAGTTCCAAATATATATGCAACATAAAGGGATGGTCTAGACTTATATTTCTGGTAATGAAACTATATTTTCACAGTCATTGACTAATAACTAACGGGCTACGAAATCTCACTTTTGTTGCCATCCAAAACACAAAAAATGCCTTTGATCATGGACTAATATTTTCTTCCGAACCTACCATTTTTTAAAAGTGTTGTAAATGTAAAAAGATCTGCACTGATTTTACAAAATTTAAAAAAAAAAAAAAAAAATATGTATAAAAGGAAACAGATACTTGGCTAATATGTAAGTATACCATAATCATTGCTTTAAATATAATTTTGCATGAGAAACATAACTGCAATAAAACACAGGGTGGTTTTGGAGCCTGGTATGAAACAATAACACAACAGATTGTATAGTACACTAAGATCTGAATCTAGTACCCTATATGTGGCAGGATAAGATTCAAATATTAGAAAATTCATTAAGAGCACATTTAGAATAGATGATCCACAGACTTACTGCTGCTATGCTGCTAATTCAGTGATGGTGATCCTGCCTCCACACACGCCTTTAAATAGAGAGTTTCCGTTGCCGGTGAGATACGCCGGCTAGATTAATACGTCATCGGTTTGTGCGCACTTGTGACGTTCACCGCATTCATATACCGTCATCCCATCTAGTCTGCGGAATACAAGCGCTCCTATCTAGCCAGTGCGGAAGATTATTGAAAATAGTTATTAAAGGTTTTGTTTGCTAATTTATATGACTTATATACTTTTTTTAAATAGTTCAAGTGTACGTTCATGCAAATTTCGACTTTTTAACAGAGAGGAGCCGCTAGTTTTGGTTTATCAGGCACGTAGTCGGGGGTTGATCGTGGGGTTCTTACGAACCGCCATTTTTGTCGGGAAAAATTGCACTTTTGGGTAATATTTGTCTCCTTTTTCATAAAAAAGAATCCCCCCCCCCCTTGGAAATAGATGGCTACGGGGCCGTATATTGTTATTATAATATTGGAATGAGCGCCAGCATTCCGGGACATTACCGGAACGCGAAGAGAGAAGCGCGTTACTGGATACATTAGCACATACGTAACAATCTAGCCGTCGTATCCCAACTGCACCGGAAACTCTCTAATATCTGGCTTACTGATTTAATTGGGTTTAATTGGGTTTACTTGCTAGGCGTCTGCAGCAGCAGTGCCTGTGGAGGCGGGGAGACCATCAGGGAATGAGAGGCATTGTTTTTAAGTGGGGGTGGGCAATATTTTGTCAGCAGATCAGATAGATCACGGATCATCTGTTCTGAATGGGATCTAAGAAAAAAATAGGTACACATATGGTAAAAAACATGAATGAAAAGTACCAAATTTTGAGTCTTGAGCAAAATTTTATTTCAACCCATAGCTAAATAATGTGAAATGAATAACATAATTTAAATAACATAAATGAATTTGGAAATGACTGTAGTGGGGTGACACGAGGATGCAGTCGTCCAAATAACTGGTCCCACATAATCATATCCTTAAATTTGTGTTTTTAGCTTACAATTACTACTAGTATGTTGGTATCCTTTATAAAATAATTCCCAACAAAAATATTTTAATTGGAAGTTATCAGTAATATAAACATCTATTTTGGCAACATATCTTAGCAGAACACATCAAGATCTGACCCAAGAAATTCTTGTGAACTTATTTTGTTTTCAGATATGATGGGTTATCATTGAAATAACAAAATTTCTTATGGCCACAAATGTATTATAAAAGAAAATATAAACAACGTAAAAGCAAATATCACATAACAGTCATGTGCTCATGTATAAGTAAGGGTGACTCATCCTTTCTCTGGAAATAACATAATAAAGTATAGACACATAAAGCATGTAATGAAATGAATGTGTACTGGTAGAACCTTTCCCTTATATAACACTAAAAGCATGACAGTACAAATAGAGTCAAATGACCCTTGTTCTATTACTTCTGTATTTAAATGGTTATTATAGAGTCTTCAGGCATATGTCCAGATCAACTGAAAACTGGCAAAATAACAATGGCTATTCTTTCAGAGACTGTGACTGACATTTGTAAACACATCTGACGGACGCGTCTTAAAGAAATTTCTTTCGAACAACAGTACAAACAACACAAAGAAACCTGTTATATGTCGCAAATTTGTGACGTAAAACAAGCATTAATGACAATATCAAATCGCTGTAATTGTAAATGAAGACATTCTCATTTAAACCGGTTGAAGTGTGTACTAACCTCGAAGGGGTTTGCCGCCTCAGGATCTGCAAAAGGGTTAGCGTCTCCATAATCTGCCATACTATTATTATTTGATATTGACTAATTTATGTTTAACTATTGTCTTTCATGGATAAAGACAAACTACACCGAGATGAAAGATCTATAAAATGATGGCTGACACTTTTCCTCATGTGCTCGCGCATGCGGTGTACACTTCCGGGGTGACGTCAATTACAAAAATTGATTAGATTTGCAATGAACAAGCAGTAGATTGACTCGTTTAAGCAGTGGTTGGTTTTCTTGCACACATCTCACGTTTTACGGACGTTGTCATATGTACTTTCCTTCTCGAAATAGCAGAACACAGCGACTTGAAACTTGACCTAATTTCGCATCACATGATCTGAACAACTCGCGGAAGCCATATTTCACCGGCGAGCCTTCGTGGCAGTGAGAGTAGGAGCTGTGTTAAAAGTGACAATGGCTTCAAACGGCGGGTTTCAAAACTCGGGCTATAACAATGATCGACCACCGTCATCCACGGGTAGCGGTGATGCAGATGTTGCAACTGATCCAGCTAGTAGTAGCTTCTTTATGAACGATTACAAGAAGTGAGTTTTTTGCCCTTTTTTGACACTAGTGCAGTGAATTTGGCTTGTCTGTCACAGTGTCAGTGTGTCATATTCTTGTTTTTGACATTCTTGAATTTTAATACATTGTCTGCATACTTGAATTCAAAATTTTTGATTATTTTCTCCATGGAGTTTACATCCTGAGTGTTAACTATACACTGCAGCGCGGTTTCATTACTTAGTCTACTAAAGAGATGTGCGTGAACTTTGACACTTAGGCTTCGTTCACATGGAATGTCTATTTTCTAAAAATCTATTTTCTATTCGCGCTATCTTATGATCACGGTCTGTGCCCTGAATATCCCGCCGCGTAATTACTGGCAGAGCGAGCCAGTTACTTATAGTAACTTATAGTAACTGGCTCACGCTGCCAGTAATTACGCCGCGGGATATTCAGGGCGCAGACCGTGATCATAAGACATACCGCGAATAGAAAATAGAATTTAGAAAATAGACATTGCATGTGAATGAAGCCCAAATTACATTAGTCAGGGGTGTTACAGGATGGGATTTTGAGCACAGCATTTAATAACATTTAAGAAATGTTTGCCTTCTTGTCTTATAATAGTTTATCTGGACTTGCATTGCTTAAATGTGTTTTCATTATGTTACCTTCATTTGATACATCAGAATTTCAAATACAGCAATAGAAAACCTGTGGAAGTTAATTGTTTGTTTGTCTGTGCACAGGCATGATGACCTGAAGCAAATGCTGGACACAAACAAAGACAACCTAAAGCTGGAGGCAATGAAAAGGATTATTGGTGTAAGTATGCATTGTAAGTAAATAAATAAATTATTAAATAAATACTATCCTCTTTTTGTTTTAAGCACTAATTTCTTTTCTGACAGAAAGAAAAATGTTTAAGTGTATATGTGTCCTTTGCACAATAACTCATGTGATTCATCCATAGAAATAGAAATACACTACTGATTTTGCATTTCTGTACTTAAAGAGGCGTCTTATAAATCCAAGTCTTAGGAGAAAAGAAAAATATAATTTTTTGTTTTAACAGAACAACTTGTTTTATCAAGTAAATGATGAAGTTGGAAACAATTTTTTTCCACTTCTGTTAAGCTGATGTATATGATCATTGCAAATTTTTTATGGTTGCAATAGCTTTGTTTTTATTAAGGGATGCTTTACTGTGTCTAAGAATAGATATCTGAACAGTGGTATTGATTCAGCTTTTATTAAGTTTCTTTCTTCTACATAAAAGGATGAAAAAGTCCAGAGAGAATGACTCTTTATTCATTATGTTCATCTAAGGGAGAAAGAATAAATTTAACTTACAGAGTTAATTATTGCTATGCATAAGAAGCAGAAAAAAGAACAGTGATTGATTCTCTGACTTTTGGTGTCAAAATATAGAAGATTCAAAATTACTTGAGAACTGACAAAAACAAAGTTAAGAATTCAAAACAGTTTGTAGTTGCTTTATAGACCTACGGCTTCATTATGCTGTTAAACATATTAATCTGTGGATTTCAGCATTTTGCAAAAATGATATTTGAAGAAATGAAAACATGTAAAAGAAGTTCGTCTGCACACAGGCTTGCATACACAGAGACCTTCCTAGATTTGAATAGCAATACCTATAGTTTGATACATATTTTATAATGTGAAATTATGTTGGATTGAACTGTTTTGTTCTAGGATTTTACAATTTTTTCATCAGTTCGTGCTGTAAGTTAAAGAATTAGGGAATCCAACCCTTGCTATTTCCAAGGAGTTATAACAGAAGGAGATTACACGCGTGGGGGCGGAGCCCGTATTACGGTCTCTCATTGGTCGGAATGAATAGAACCCAGAGAACAATGGATGCCTATCTCTGTTACGCTTAATTGCTATCTCGTTTAAATCTCGTTTGTTAGTATCTGTGCCTTTGTCTGTTGATTTTTGAGGACAGAAACAGAAACGGAGTCCCAAGTTTCTNGGATTAGAGCTGTGGCTGTAAAATGTAGTTTTCGAGGCTGTTAGATTGAAATATTAGGATTAAGATTAGAATCCCTTGAGGCACTGTGGCATTTTCTTGTAAATTGTTCTTTGAAGAATGGGAGAATGGAGGGCAGTTGATAGTCATCCAGCCTGATTATCTAGGCTCAGTAAATCTTTCTAAGTAATTATTATCTTGATTTGTTCATAATCTTTATTTTGAATAAATGACAATGACCTTTTCAAGTTGCTGTCATGCTGATTATTCTCATACGATCTTTTTATTTCTATATTAAAGATGGTGGCCAAAGGAAAAGATGCCTCCGATCTGTTTCCAGCAGTGGTGAAGAATGTTGTGTCCAAAAATCTGGAGGTAATTATTTTCAGTCTCTTAATTTGATCATCAAATGAATTGACATTGAAGTCCATGGTTTTACTATTGCATAACTTTGTCTCACACCTTATAACAGAAGATGAGAAAAAAGGTATTACACTGTTATACCTGAGATACTAATGACAATTAAATTAGTAGCTTTTCCATAATATTATTATTCTTAGGGCAGAGAGGAAATTTTTATACATTGCTTATTTTGCCATATTAAACATTTAAACTAAATGAAATGATTTTGTTTGTGTCTTCAGGTTAAGAAACTTGTGTATGTGTACCTGACCAGGTATGCAGAGGAACAGCAGGACCTGGCTCTTCTGTCCATCAGTACCTTCCAAAGGGCCCTTAAGGTACCCCTCCTCTCTCTCTCTCTCTCTGTTTCTCGCTACAAGTGGAATATGTGGACTTCGCGAAATTGCAAAGGGTTTTTAGAAAAAATGTTCATTAAAAAGTGAAGAAAACCAATTTTGTACTTATTTTGATATAAATCTGTAGTATAAGCATTCACTCAACAGCCTACCTAAAAAATCTGAATCTGGCTGCATGACAAAGCCTATTTATTTGAAAGTGTGACTAGACAGTTAACTCTGATAAATTTTTTATTCGCATGATACTGTTTACAGTGAAAAAAGACTCTTTATGTGACTACTGGCCAGCTATGGAACAGAACTATTAGAATATATTGCCTGACCAAAAGCATCAACTTAGGACCTGATATCTGCCTTATCACACATAACATATTTGTACCTGCAGGCTATCCTATTTGATTTGTGGTTAGAGAATACTGAACCTCATAGGTTTTTAGTACAAATGACATTTATTTTCTATAAAGGAAGTGAATCAAAAAGAAATTACATACCTACACATGTCATGTTGTGAACTGCAGTATACTAACTAGGTTATTGATGTAGTTTATCATGTAATGTCTTCATTGTTCCTTCCTGCTGACTGTTCTTTGTAGATTTCAATTGCAAATTTAGAAATTGCGTTCAGATTCGAAATGTATTTGATTACTGGTGATGAGCTGGGTATAGGATGTCCTTTTATTTTAGGCATTTATATAGCCAAAGATTTGCTTGAAGCTTTGTTATTGCAAACTTACTGAAATGATAAAGGACAGGCTTGAAAAGATTTCTGTGTCATGACAGTAACTTATTATTCCTTTATTTTGGGTCACTGTGGTGACTGTTGTTTTATGCATGATTAAGAGATTTTCACAAGTTATATGTTAACAATTAATGCTGCAAAATTTTAATCTTTAGTATGTAATTTTACATCTGTATAAAGATAACATCCCATTCCATGTGTGGTGACATTTACAGGAATCACAAAAGTTATTTTTATTTATATTAATTACTAGGTAAGGAAAATTTTGGCATACAGGTACAGACTAATCCCTCCTCTGAGAAAAAGTGGTTTTATTGCATGGTTGCTCTAACCAATTTGAACACTTAAAAAACCTGTTTGCTCCATGGTCTCTCATGAACATCACCTGATTAATCTCTTCATTATTTTACCTTTATTTTCATAAGGATCCTAATCAGCTTATTCGTGCCAGTGCCCTGCGTGTGCTCTCAAGTATCCGAGTGCCTGTTATTGTGCCTATAATGATGTTATCCATCAAGGAGTCTTGCAATGACATGTCACCCTATGTGCGCAAGACAGCCGCTCATGCCATTCCAAAGCTGTTCAGGTATGTTCACATGATTTTATGTGTTCGTGTTATATTTTCTTCATTCCTGATAAGCGTTATTTTTTTAAGTTGGTAAAATTGGTGTGAAACTAATGTTATATGTTTTTGTTAATTTTTTATTATATTGTTGGTGCACTGTAAAAGAAATACCTCGGGTAAGTTGAGATGGTTACTTGTACATGTATAACCTATGTAGAATAACCCTAATCTCCTAAAAATGTTTGAATTATTAGCACATTTAGAGAATTAATTTATTTATTATCTATAATTTTTATGTAATTAATATGTTGATTTATTTTCATAGCCTAGATCCAGAGCTGAAAGATCAGTTGATTGAGGTGATTGAAAAGCTGTTGGCTGACAAAACAACAGTAAGTCTACAAGTACCTCTCTATTTATTATGAATGTGGATGAAAAGGACAGAAAATTGCAGATTAGAGATTTGTTTAGGCAATTGTAGCTGATGTTTAATTTTTGAATTTTAATTTTTAAAATTTAAATTAAAGTTACTCTGATGTATATTTTTCAAGATATAAGGGTGCATTCAGAACCAGTTGATCCGAGGACTAACTTGTCCGCAGATCAAATATGGCGTGACCCGAGATTAATTGCTCTGCCCCTGGTGGGAGGCGTGAAACCTTTGTCAAGTGCCCTCCATATTTGATCCGCAGACTACCTAGTCTGCAGTAACTTATTATTCCTTTATTTTGGTTCTAGCCCACAGATCAAATGTGGCGTGACCCACTTGAAAGCGTGCCGAGATTAATTTCCCTACCAATTGCTGGGAGGCTGTAATCCATTGTAAAGTGCCCTCCATATTTGATCCGCGGATTTAGTAACTTATTATTTCTCACATAATCCTGAATTTGCCCTAAGGCAGACCAAAAAGCATTTATTTTTTATGTATTTCAGCTGGTTGCAGGAAGTGCTATCCAAGCCTTCGAAGAAGTTTGCCCAGAGAGAATTGATCTTATCCACAAGAACTATCGCAAGTTATGCAACCTGTTGGTAGATGTTGAGGAGTGGGGACAGGTGGTCATCATCAACATGCTGACCCGCTATGCCAGGACACAGTTCGTCAACCCTAACAGAGATGTGAGTGCCCAGCTTGCTATTTACATTAAAAATTTTAAGTGACTTAGTTGAAACTGTTGTAAATGTATTATTGTTTGTGTGTAGAAAATACTAATAGTGGTTGTGCATTGTGATGTTGGTTGGAAAAGTATTGTACATGTATTATTTTGTCAGTTTAGATTATTATATAAAACAAAGTGAAAAGTGGCAGAGGATGCTGAACAATTTTAGTTGAAAATCTATTGTAAATGTAACATTATGTCAGTTTAGCAGATTTTGCAAATTTCCTATCTTATCGTAGTTGGATTTCAAAATATGATTGGTCAAATGTTGGGCAATTAGCAGGAGGAGGTCATTGGAATATATGTACTACATCATTATAGACATCAGTTTATGGAGATTTGCACAGAAAAAAAGGGTTGCTGGTGCAAGAGACATAAGAGTCTCATAAAAATTCTTTCAACTTTTTGTTAAGGTCAACATTACCAACTTTTTTTAGGATATGATAGAAGAAGAAAGTGAGAAAGCCTTCTATGGATCAGATGAGGATGAAGAGAAAGAAGACAAAGAGGAGGAGGAGGATGATAAGCCAAAGAAGAAGCCGTATGTAATGGATCCGGATCACAGGCTGCTGTTGAGAAACTGTAAACCCTTGCTGAACAGCAGGAATGCTGCTGTAAGTAGATCTTGTAATTTTAGCAATTTGAGTGTATAATGATTCTGTTTTTAGACATGTGCAGAAGTGAAGGGGGGAGAGCAGGGGTACAGAAGCATTTGTGTATATATGCATGGTTATGGGTATACTAGTGTGTTTGTGCATACTGTTTGCATGCATTTGTATGGGTGTGTCTATATGTGTGGGAGAAAGTTAACAATTTTACCTATAAACGTGTATATTTTTGTTTGTGTAGGTTGTTATGGCAGTGGCACAATTGTATTATCACTGTGCACCCAGAGCTGAGGTTGGAATGGTTGCTAAATCATTGATAAGGCTGCTAAGGTCTCACAAGTAAGTAGATAACAGGGAATTTGATAGACTTGTGAAGATTCTTTTGTCTATAGCTATTTATATTAGTTTGCACTAATTTGAGGGAATTTGATGTATTAAACAATATCAGTAGATATTATCGTAATGGATTTTACAAATCTCATTTCTTTTGTAAAAAAAAAAAAAAGTACTGGGAATGGTATTCATGAAATGATATGCATTTTGTATTGTTTTCAGGGAAGTGCAATACATTGTCTTGAGTAATATAGCCACCATGTCTGTCAAAAGAAAGGTAAGATTAAATATGATTTATGAAATACAATACAAATGTTACTCTTTTTCTAGCATCATACATCCAGTTCTGCTTGTAAAATGGTATTTATCGTTTTATTTGAACAAAGCATATTTATAGAAAAACTTTATTATGTTACACAGTATTCTGCTTAAAACATTATTTTTGAAATATTCTAGATTTCATATTTTTCTTCTTTATTTCAAGGGAATGTTTGAACCTTTTCTCAAGAGCTTCTATGTCCATTCCACTGACCCCACCCATGTGAAATTATTGAAGCTGGAGATACTTACTAACTTGGGAACTGAGACAAGTATCTCAACCATTATTAGGGAATTTCAGGTAAGTACCCCGTGGAGTAGGGAGATTTTTTCAGCTTTTTAGATCCAGTATTAAGAATGTTTGGCTGATTGGTGGGAAGTATCTATAAAAAGACCAGTATGTATGATAGAACGCCAGTACAGTGTGAATAAGTCCTTAATAATCATCTTCTTTAAGGAATGCTGTACAGAAAAATGTTTAACAATTTTTCCAGACCTATATTACAAGTACAGACAAGGAGTTTGCTGCTGCTACTATTCAGGCCATAGGCAGGTGTGCCAGCACTATACCTGAGATCACGGACACCTGTCTAAATGGACTGGTCAGACTCATGTCTAATAGAGATGGTAAGTGAACATAAGGCACCTTCTTGGTGTATGGTTGTTATAAGTAATTTGGTGATTGCATTTACTCATTTATTGCTAATTGCTTTCACCTTGCCTTTTCCAGTGTTTTATCTTATCAAAATTGTTTGTCAATTTTAATTTATTCTCCCAGATGTCTAGATGGAATAAGGGTGGTTTAGGATGAAATTTTTCAGCATATGTTTAAATTTTTCATTTACAGAAACTGTGGTTGCAGAAAGTGTGGTGGTAATTAAGAAACTTTTGCAAATGCAGGTGAGTATCTGATCATCCATAAATACAGTATTAATTATTATAAGATTAATGTAGAACAAGGAACAGTTCTAATTAGTTTTTGTAATGACCACTCAGTAAATAAACAACAAAGATTTAAAAAGCAGTTTTAAGCAATTATTGTTAATGATATTAACTGTTTGATATAAGAGTCATATTATAATACACACACTGTTTTACAAAAAATGTTATGCAAATGAATTTTGCAAAGCTTTTTGTGCATTGCTGCCCTTCACTTTCCCTCAGAATTCCATAATGATTTATCTGATTTTGATGTAACTTTGGTTTTTACTCTTTAACACTAACAGAAGAGGGAACACAAAGTGGTGGTAATCATTGGCTTATGGGACAATTTTATTACTTAAAGCATGTTTTATTTATTATACTATGGTGTATATAAGCAAACCCTTGGTGGGAGCATTCACCCATTTTCAGAAACCATTTTGGGGTGGATTTTGCCTGTCCCTTCCAAAGATTGAAAAAAGACACCAAGCCCACAGGAGAATGTTTTATTCTGCACATTTTTTTCAAAAATTAGCCCCTTTCTTTTTCCACATTTTCAAATTTTTTCACATTATGCTTTCTAATGCATCCATGAGTGGGAGGACCATTGGAGATAATAGAAGAATCATTCATTCTGCATGAAGGTTATCTACCAAACTTAATTGATTAGCTTGAATATGTTTTGATTGGTCAAAGGTGGCATGGTGGCATGGTTTTTTTTATATATTTCAACTATAAGGCAAAATAATCAGTGTATTTGACGTGTAAATAAATGAGGAATTTTTAATTAAATAATCCATTCATACCTGCTACTTTACTAATAATTAAGATGTTGTCCTGCTTATGTAGTCTACTCATTTTAATGTCTTCATGTTTTTCTACTGAAATTGGGGCCAATTGCATGCAATGCAACTGAGTAAGTCATATCATTTTTTTTTTTTCGAGGGGGATTTTTTCCATTACTCAGTTAATAATACTTTTATTTATTAACAAATTTGGATTTTGTACTAATGATCAACTAATTTTCTGTCACGATTTATATTGATTCCGTAAGTAATCCATTGCAGTTGCAAATGAAAATAATGAGGCATTTTGCTCCTTTTTTGTATTCTTTTTGTATTGTTTTGCAGCACCTAAATAACTAGCAATTTCAGAACAATTTATTGCATTTTGCTGTGCTTTTAACATGCTTGCGCTAAAACTCTGTCATCTCTGCCGTGACTGTGTATAGTCTACGGATTCTGTCTCACAGCCACAAGAACACAAGGATATCATCGTCCACATGGCCAAGATGGCCCAGGACATCACAGTGCCCATGGCCAGAGCTAGCATCTTGTGGATGATTGGAGAGTATTCTGACCGAGTGCCTAAAATTGCTCCTGATGTGCTGAGACAGTGTGCAAAGAATTTCATCAATGAGGTATGTCAAAACTGTGAAGAATTTGTGGAAATTGTAGCATTGTTCTACAATTCACATATCACCGTAACTTTTTAAAAGTTATTCTTTTAAGAAAATGCAGAGCTTGTTTAAGAAGACTCGTGTTTTTAAAAGATAATTTAGATTTATATACCATTAGAATTAAATGTAAAACTATTTTAAGTCTTACAGGAAAATCTCTTCTATTTTCTAGGAAGATATTGTTAAACTTCAAATCCTTAACCTAGCAGCAAAGTTGTGCATCACGAACTCCAAGCAAACTAAGCTGTTGTGCCAGTATGTCTTCAATTTGGCCAAATATGACCAAAACTACGACATCCGTGATCGTGCACGCTTCCTCCGTCAGCTTATCATCCCTGGAGAGAAAGCTGGAGCTTTTGCCAAGTATGCGAAGAAGATGTTTCTGGCAACAAAACCAGCACCAGTTTTGGAATCAAAGTTTAAAGACAGGGATCAGTTCCAATTGGCTACTCTCTCTCATGTGCTTAATACCAAGGCCACTGGGTATAGAGAAATTCCGGATTTTCCCGAAGTAGCTCCAGATCCAACAGTAAGAAATGTGGAGGTACCTACAGCTTGGGTGGCAGATACTAATCTGCTTGCTCAGAAAAAGAAAAAGAAAGGTGGCAAAGTGAAGCCTGCTAAAAAGAAATCATTTTATTCTGATGAAGAGTCAGGTATGTGAAGATTAAGATCTTTTGCTGTGTGTATACAGTATGTAATGGTAATCAAATAATTTTGTATGTGTACCAAAAACTACAGATTAGGAATTTTTTTGTGCAACAACAGCTCTTCAAAATTAAAAATTAAGCGATGATTGTGGTGCACACATGCACATTGTTATGTATAATTTCCAGACTCTTGCAAAAATGATAAGTACTGATTTAAGCATTTGCATTAATGTAGAAGAAGATGAAGATGAGGAAGAAGAAGAAGACAGCTCTGACGAAACTGATAGCAGTGAAGAGGACAGTTCAGAGGAGGAAGAGGAATCAGAGGAGGAAGAAGATGAAGAAGATGAAAAACCCAAGAAAAAATCTAAGAAAGTTGAAGACGAGGAAGATGAAGAGTCAAGTGAAGAAGTCGATAGCAGTGAGGAGGAAGAATCAAGTGAGGAAGAGGATGAAGAGGAAGAGAGCTCCGATGAAGAACCCCAACCTAAGGTAGGGGAATTTGTTAGTTTCATACAATCATGACAGTGTTAAAAGTTGAAGCACCTTAGTTAACAGTGAGTTAGCTTATATGTCACTAGTGCCCATACATAATTATTGATATCATAATGAGAATTCTTTTCAAAGCCTTTAAAAATTAGTAAGTTGATTTTCTTTGTTTGTTAATTTTTAGGCCAAGTCCACCAAAGCTAAAACAGGGGCTACTTCCAATGCAGCCATGCTGTTAGATTTAGATTGTAAGTATTGCAACATGTGTTCCATCAACAAAAATGACTGGGGAGAACATATGCATTAATGTCTTGAATCCAGTGTTAGTTCTTACATGGCAGTCCATTTAACTCTGCTCTTCTTTAAAGTTCCTTTGTTGTACTACAAGCATCAGCATACATTTGCTGTAACATAGCACATTCTGTAGGTGATGCACATCTCAAATAACAACTAACATAATTCCTTTTCCTCATTAGTGACAATGTCACTAGGAGACACTCTTGTCAACCAAGATGCAGAGGAGGCAGAGGGTAAATTAGATGTAAACTATGTGTTATACTTGTTGGCCAACAATGTGTCTGAACTAATTAAAGGGTAATATATTTTACTAGGTCAGCTGTCCAAGAGGTTTTTGGTGTAATAGCATGGAAAAGGGTTGCTCTGGCTTCTTACTTTTCAACTTGCTTTTATCTTTTATTTTTATATTTATTTTTATCTTTTTTCCGTGCTTAAAAATTAAGTAATAACTACGAAGATTTGAAAGTCTAAGGATACATAAGGTACTCATATCCAAGTATGTGGTTTGATCAGATAAAAATCTTGCATATTGTTTTAACATTAAAATGACCAGTTTTATAGGAAATGATACATAAACCAGATATGTAACAAAATTGTTATAGCTGTGTTACATTCAATAAGATGAGAGAAGTAATCTTTGGTGATATATTTACAAAATTTTATTGTTATTATTATTATCACAATAAAACTTGATGCATACAGATCTTTTTGATTAATAGCATGACTTGGTATAGCTGGTTGTTGGTTGGCTTTATCTTGCTGTTAAAAAAAGTGCATGATAGGATGAAGTAAAGAAATCTGAAACTGTTTGAGTGAAAAATATTATCAGTTTGGACCACAGAGGGCACATGCGTAGACTAACTTTTGTTGGGGTAGTTTTCCAAACATTTTCATGATAATCCATTCAGGTACCAATTTTTCTATTTAGAAATGGGTGAAGGTGAAAAGGTACTAATTTGTATTATACAAATAATAATATTGACATGAATTTGCATTCTTGTGTTTCAGTTGGCAGCACTGTAGCTAATCCAGCAGCAGTTGGGAAATCTGACTTCTTGATGCCAGTCCTAGCACAGGACATGAGTAGCCTCTCACTAGGAGGTGACACAGGAGGATCCACCACAGTGAGTGTGACAGAGACATTTTTTTCTTTGGTAGGGGAGGAGGCTTGATGTGACATTGTGGTAGATGTGACAGTATGGCGGATGTAAAAGTTAAAAATGCATGTGACAGCATGGTGCAACAGAGTCCTTGGTTTGAGAATTTTTTAAGTTGCTTATGGTTGTAACTAACAGTTGTGGCAGTTGTGACAGTGTGATTGATGGGACAGTTTGGTATGTGTTACATAGTAGTTATTGTTTGGTATGTTTGGATGAAGGTGTTGAGAATAAGTAGAATCCTATCAAAATTTTTACCTTATTTGTAGGTCACTGCCCCATCCTTCATACCAACCAAAACATATGAATTGCTGAACAGAATCACTGGGGGTGGCCTGAGTATCACCTACAGGTTCACCAGAACAGTGTCCATATTTTCTGAAAAAATGGCATCAGTGGAATTGACTTTGACTAACTCCAGTGACAAGCCTGTTCTTAATGTGAAAATTGGAGACAAGGTAGGCAAAGTCAGGCTATTTTCATGAGACAAAATGTGTTTAAAATACCATATAAGCAATAAAACTTTGAGTTAACTCTAGATTTAATTTAAGTTTGATTATTAATTTAAAAAACATTAGCATAATATGTGGCTATCCTACTGTTTTGGTAAACATTGGTATGTACACATTCCGTAACTTGTATTTTTGATGAATATTTCAGAAACTTCAGTCTGGAATGGAGATTTTTGATTTCCCTGAGATTGGTAAGTTATCTGATTTTTTGTGTTTTAAAGGATTTATTAAATGCATTTTGGTAGTTGGAAACTGTTAAAATTTTTTTTAAGTTTGCCAACTTTCATTTGTTAATAGCTAACACTATATTTATTTTAGGTAACCTTGGTGTTGGAGCCACTGTCACAGCGACTATGGGCATCAACTTTGCTGACACCACACAACCAGCCACATTCGATGTCTGTACACAGGAGAAAAAATTTTCTGTCACAGTGAAGGCACCTGTTGGAGAACAAATACAGCCAGTTAATATGGCAGAGAATGAATTTGACAAACAGCAAGGTATGTGATATAGTTTCTGTTTGTTATCTATTATGTTATCTGTTGTAAAAAGATAATTTAGTATGAATATGAAAGACTATATTTTTTTCATTACTTTAGAAGAACCTTTTTCACGTTTTGCCTTGTGCCATAAAATTTCCTTTATTTACTAATCAGAATAAGACAAAAGGGATGTATTTTAGTCTGTAAAGGTAAAAAAAATAGAATTGGATTTATGTTCACGGTTATAATAAAATAGTTAAACATTTGCTTTTAGGTAAATTATCAGGAATGAATGAAAACAGTGGCACCGTGGATATGGCAACTGAAAATACAGACATCAAGACTATAAGCAGGAGAGTGTATGAGGTGGCCAATGTTGTACAAGTGCCCTCAATGCAAGACAATACCTACAAATTTGCTGGCAAGACTCTGTCAGCAGGTGCCCTGGTGCTCATCTCAGTCAAACTTGATGGGAGGAAAGCAGCATTGAAAGTGAACTGTGAGAAGATGGTCATAGGCTCCATGCTGCTCAAAGACTTGAAAGATTCCATGACAAAGAAAGACTAGGAGCCATTAAATTACTTACTTGGATATGATTTTGTTAAAAACTCAAAAACTATCACTGTGATTTCACAGAAGTGAACTGTTATGTATGTCAAATTCTTATATTTTTGTTGCAAATTATTCAAGAAAGAAATTAAGTAGGATGGCGCAAACCTCATTTGTTGTTACTGCATAGATTTCATTTGCTTTGTGGAACATTATTTATTATGATAATACTGTAATGGAGACAAACAAAGAAGAAACAAAGGACAAACTTAGTTCAATCTCACAACTTAATTTTTGGTTTAAAAAAATGAAATATGTGAATACAACATAGACTAAATGACCATTCTTGGATTAATCCTGTATCAATTTTGATTCTATCCAATGAGTTATATGATATTGTGAAACAGGAAAATAAATTTACTGAAGTCTGTGAAAAAATATAAATCCTCACAGATAATAAAATATGCTTAGGTAATTGGTGTCTTTTCTTATTTTTTTATCAAAGTGCAGTTATGAATATTTTGTTGATTTTTATGTACAGACACAGATGTGTCTGTACATATTGCCATCACCTGTGTCTGTCGTCGCCGTCGTCGCCGTCGTCGCCGATGCCGATGCCGGCGCCGTGCACTTTCCTTGTTAACACGATAAGTGGAGGGCAGTTTTACTTTTTGGCTTTATATTTACAGAGCTGATGAATATTCATAAAACGCAGGTCAAGTTCGAAAATCAGCATGATCGGGCCATTATTGTAGAAGTTATGCTGTTTTTTCACTTTTCAGCACATATGCAACCCTGTTAACACATTTTAAGGAAAACCGATAGGCCTGTTGTCATGAAACTCACAGGAGTAATCAATCTTACTAAAACGCAGGTCAAGTTCGAAAATCGGCATGATCGGGCCACTATTTTAGTAGTTATGCTTTTTTTTCACTTTTTAGCATATATGCAACACTGTAAACACAATATAAGAACAAGGCAGCAAAGCTGTCAAATGTACAGACAAAAAACAGAAAATAAAGATGCAAAATAGGTCATTTTGTCAATTTTGATGCAATAATAAATCATGCTTATAATAGCACTGTCAGTCAACACTGAATTCTAATCATGCACAACAGGTACCATGGTCAATAACAGGAGC